>ML400335.1:3358-36897 GCA_005239525.1 Nicotiana knightiana | reverse complement strand
ATATATATATATATATATATATATAATTATTGTATAATTTATATATACCAATTAAAATAAATAAATAATGAATCCGACCGGGATAAAGGTCCCTTTCTTTTTCTATATCATAAACTTACACATGCCTGCATATACGTGTGCATGCAATATTCTGTCGACGGCACGTAGCTGTGATAAGTACTCAATAAGTTTTAATTGGGCCCAGTGATAGTTTAATTTGTACTAGCATAAGCAGAGGATACATAGGAAACCATGGGTAATTTATAAACTACAACATAAGCTTTTTGACGTTTTAGTGAGACCAGAATAAGTCTGAAATGAGCATCTCTACTGTGCCAATGCATTTGCTATGACGCATCATATATGTAGGATGGACTAATTTTTTTTTAAGAAGAATAAAAAAGAAGGTGTAAAAAATGATTTAATTCTTTTTGAAAAGGTATACAAGAAACTCAAATGGTTTAGAATCGAAACTTCAAATGTTTAAAACATGATTAAGTATAATTATATAAAGATGTATAGAATCTACGTTTAGATGAAAATCCACATGGATTATACCTAATTATTACAAAAGTTTTAAGAGAGGGGTTTCATTGCCCAGCGTAGAGGAGCTGTTAGGGTCGCATATTACAGTGACGCGCGCGGAATGTGGTCGTGTAGTAATTATACATAGGATATGCCCAACATGCATAGTTGGGCTTGTTTGTGTGTATTGTAAGCATAAACACTAATTCATATCTTGAACATGATAATCTTACACATAATCGTCACAGAAAACGTACCTGAAGTGAAAGCCATTATCGTGAAGCGGAAGCGTTAATTAGTAAGTTGGTTTCTCGCCCCTTGCCCTAGCTTTATGTTACCGTCGCCTTTAGTGATGAGAGAAAGAAATAAAATACGGTAGCCCTAATGGATGGGGAGATGACCAATTTATAGAGGTTCTCATTTAATCTGGTACGTCCATCAAGTTATCGATCGGACGGATGAGATTTGATCATTAATTAAATATTAATTATGGGCCTAAACTTATTGGGCCACATATACACGTAGGAAATAACTTACATTCTCCCACTTGGCCCAATAATCACATAATATTAATATTTAATAGTATAAACATTAGTTGCGCATAAACAAATCTCTTCTATAACTGTTGATACCCAATTTTTTCCGTTAGTATCTTTCAAAATGCATATATACCTTCAAAACTATGCATTAGCATCAATTGATATTTTTCCATAATTTCTATATTTTTAGAGATTTTTAATTAATTTATCCCAGTATTTTATCCATATAAACAACTACAAATTGCATCACAAATGACTTTATAAAAATTTCATGGTTTAATATTGTTATTTATATTTATATTAAGCTCAAATTATTTAATAAGTAGCCATATTTATATTTTTGATTACAATTGCAATAACTTTGCAATTATAGCCCATGTATGCATTATTACATTATTTTTACCGGAAAATAGCTTGTCATATTTTTAAAATATTGAGTAATTTTTCTAAAACATTTTTGTGCATGAAAAATATTTTTTATAATCCGTTAATTATTTTTATAAATTACTTTTGTCAACTAATTGGGTATTTAACAAATAGCCCCTTAATTCCTTTAATTTTTCGGACCTAAGCATTATACATCAGCCCAAACCCCTTAATACACCAGCCCAATTCACCCCTAAGCACAATCTATACCTGCCCGACCCAATAACCCCATTTAATCGTGGCCGTTGATCCTTTAGATCAACAGTCCACCACATTACTTGCCTTTTTAATTCAACACCCAAACCCTAACCCCCCTCATTATTTCATTTTCGCCGTCACCCGTTCCCTTACCCCTCCAATTCTCTCTCAACTCACCCTAATCCTAATCGCTGTCACCGGCGAGAACCTCCCTTCTATGATGTTTCCATGCATTCTCCGACCATCACTGGTCTCCTATACTCCCTAAATCTTTAATTTTATGAGTCCTTAAAAGAATCTCGTGGAGATTCAACCTTGTTCTTGCCTAAAAGTTGTCTACTGGCCTGTCTCAGGCCACTTTCGTTTGTGAGTATGGATTTCCTCTTGCTTTTAGTATGAATCCATGGGTTTTTAACCGATTCTCTTCATCTCTATTATTTTATGAAAACCCTAGTTCACACTGTTCAATTCTTCTCAAATCTTTATAGATCTGAGGTGATTCGAGTATTATTAAGTGTTTTTCTTTAAAGATCTCTTGTTTTAATTAACTATTTCGATTTTAGTCACTCTTTCTAAAACTAGGGTTCATCCCAGAATTTTCTTCAAAGATTTTTCTAACTTCGCAGTGTTTAATAAATTATTTCTTGACTAATTTTCGCATGTGTTCTCAAACTCTAGACGATTCTGTGTGATATACTGATTTCTTCAATTTTGTTTCAATATTTTGGTTATGTCTGTGAACCAGTCGTATTAATTTATTCCATTTTTGGGACTTAAATATTTTCCCTGTTAAATCCAGTATTCTTTGGGAGTTTTGCCCTAATTGATCTCTATTGATGATTCAAACCAGCTTTTCTTATTAAATCCGTTATTTCTATAAGGTTTTTACTTGATTGATTTCTATTAGGGATTTGAACAATCTTTCTTGTTAAAATTAGTATTCTTTGAGATTTCTACTGATTGATTCATATCAGGGATTCAAATGATTGTCATGTTAAAATCTGTATTTGCTGGGATTTTTACTTGTTTCCTTATTTGTGACATTGATTGATTATACTTGCCTTAATTAATTATCAGTGCAGTTTGGGATTTCTACTGACTCCCTACATGGAATGTTTTTGAGTCCTTACCTTAATTGGACCCCCTGTTGTGACCGTTAATTGATTACCCTCCAATTAAGGGGTCTATTCCGGACTCCCCTAGGGGAATTGATTCTATGACTGATTAGTTGCTCCTAATTGATTGAACTGTGATTCTTTTACCTTATTTTGATTCACCCCTTAAGTGCTATATACATATTATTCTTCTACCTCTCAAACACACGAACAATAGTTCAAACACATACACACACAATTTTACTGTGATCTCTCTTTCTACTACTTGTGCTCATTGCTTATCTAGTCGGGTGAAAGCCAAGGCTAGACTGTGGAATTCTAGCTACTTTAATTTCTTCATTTGCTTCCTTAACTGGTATATTCCTATCACAATGTCATTCTGAGATTCAAATATATGTGCTCCTTGTTGCTTTGCTTCTATTAAGGTTGTGTCTTTCTATACTAGCATAACTACTGTCTAATTAACTTTGTTTACTGCTTAACCAACATGTCTAGGTTTCACTCTTCTTGTTTATTACTTTAGCCAGCATATTTACTCGAATTCCTGTTTACTTCCTTCAACTAGCATGCTCATTTTAGCATCTCAGACTCCTAACTTATCTGATTAACCCCAATTGGCATGACTAATTCTGTGTAGTAGACCATTGTCCTCATCATGACTTTTCCTACATTCTCTCTCTATGCTTTACTGTCTATTACCACTTTAGCGTCAAGTATGATTTCCCTGTTAAGACTCTGAGTCAATAGTTTGTGTTCTAATGCTTTGAATTTGGTTGATGGTTGTCAATCAGCCCCTGCTTATTCAGTGTACTTGTTGTTCAAAACGCTTTCCTTCTTATCCTCCTTATGTGCTCTTGTTCCAAGTGAACCCCTGCTCCCTTTTGTGTAACTGTTTGTACACCTAGAACTAATTGACAAACTGAAGTTGAATTCGGGCAATGTGATGCTTTTGTGACCATGCTATTGTTTGCTGAACCTTCCTTTCCTTCAAAAGGTTTTCAACATGTTTTTCACTCCTAATATGTTTTCTAAACTATTTCCATTCCTAAAGTATTTTCACTTTTTAACTATTCTACTTCTGGTCTGTTTTCCTAAAAGTCATCTCAACTATGTCAAGTACTCTCACTTCTACCCTTAGATTACTTAAGTTTTGCCCCTCCAGTGTGTGTACTGCCTAGGAATCCATGAGATTCCTCCGAACTCTGACACACTGGGGTTGGCTCTTCCACAGTGCACAAAAACTGTTTTCTTTAAAGGATCCTAGGTTTGAGCATTGCCTGGGGTCCCTGAGACCCTTGGGAACTTTGACGCACCAGGATACCCTATTGGGCACTATGAGATATTGGTATTTTAGATTTGGTTGAAGGCCTGGCCCTCCAGGTTTACTTTTGGGCCTATTCAGGCTCCCTATAGTATAGCATTAGTTATTACTGCAATTCATTTATGGTTTGTAATTATAATTCTTGTAAACAGATATTGGGGATATTAGTAAAAACGAGGGATTTTCATATGATTTTTTATGGGGAAACCGGGTAGAAATCATGCCCTTAGGATGATTTTGATTATTTACTTGCATTAGAAACCATGCTTATAAGATTGTTGGTGCACTAGAAAACCTGCTTATAGGTGCATCATATTATTTGTCCTAAACTTCTGCTTTCCAGGGTTCTGCATATTCATGTATGCTTAGAAATCCTGTCACTACCTTATTATTAATTCTGCGTAGAATCATGATCATTCTCCTATGTGCATTAGAAATCATGCTTTAGGAATTTTATGGCACTCGCATAAAAATCCTGCCTATATCGCATAAAATCAGTAGCAACCATGTCTATAAGGGTAAGTTTAAAAGTAGTCCCAACACCTAGATAACGTGTTTACAGAGATAATTTTATAAAAATCAGTTCTATAATGTCCAGCACCTAGACAGCATATTTATAGGACACCTCGGATCCACGCCTAAGCAAGCTTGTAGGATAATTGAAATCGTGCGAATTGTAAAACTATACCTTGCTTACTTGTGAACTGCCCAGATTCAACAGATTCTAAAATCAGTAGGCAAGCTGATTAGGTTTCTATCACTTCGCCTTAACGCAATGCTGCATATTCTCTGCTTATCATGCTCACCTAGATATCCTGTTCTAGGACCTTTCTGAAACATCTGAAATCTTTACTTGTTTGAGACGTGCTAATTATCTGTTATTTGTGGAGGTAAACATGATCCCCCTTAATTGTTCTTTTACTTGACAGTCCTATATGTTCTTTGTTGTCGCTTAGATTTTCTCCTTTTAAGGACTTTAGGAGAGTCTAGAATTGCCTTAATTAGAGGTCTTAAACACCTCCAGGGCCATAAGGAAAGGGACGGGTAATGCACGTCTAGAGTACGTTTAATTAGAATCGCTTATACAACCACCAAGGGGAGGGTAATCGGGTAGTAAAGGATATGATGCCCTGTCCGCTAATGCTATGTGTAACCCCTCTAGTTGAGGAAGGTTTACCGAGTATTGCATAGATATGATCTTATAGGCTAATAAACCTAGGGCCCATTTTGTTCCCATGCCTTTTTTTTTGTAATCCATATGTGTGCTTAAACTGCTTTACTTGCTTAATGATTAATTCACCAAAAGTGATTTTGGCCGGGACCCACCGTTGTGGACCTTGAGGGGTGCTTAACACCTTCCCCTCGAGGTAATTTCAAGCCCTTACCCAATCTCTGGTAATGTAAACTGGTTTCATGAGTTACTTGCATTAGGTGCCCTAACGCACCTTAAATCCATTAGGTGGCGACTCTTCAATTTCCATACCCCTCCCCCAAAAAGGAAAGGAGTTGTCGAATGTCGAAACCCGATTTCGCGAGGAAGACAAAGCGGGGCGCGACAACATGGTGACTCTGTGGGGATTTTAGGCTTTTACCATAACAAACTTGCTTTTTGTAAATTAGTCTTAATCATGCTTTTTTTTAATATATGTGCGCACCCTTTCCCTTTCCCCTTATGTGAATTTAATTGCCCATTTTGAGCATTTATGATTTCCTTTACTGCAGAAACTGAATTATTTCTTTGTTTTCCTTTCTTAAACATCTTTCAATTATCAAATACCGCATTTTCCTAACGTGCAAATACGTGACAACATGCTATTTACTGCTGCATAAATTATGCTCAACATCATATTCCACTTGTGCATAATCAATCCTTTAACAACTCTTGATGAGTGGTTGCGCTCTTCCTATATATCACCCTTTAAATTCGGAAAGGCTTATTTGCGGTAAAACTAGTCGATCATCAGTGCAATCAACGGTTCCGTGCCTTTCCCCCTCAAGTTGTCCGCTTGAGGATACCAGTCTAGACCCACATAGCAACTTTACTCTGATTATAACTGTACATGCATCATGGTCAAACCTAGCCGGGTTAATATGTTATCCACATGATAACCTTTTAAGATATACCTTATCCAATGTCCATAGGGTTTTCCATAATCCCAATGGACGCAACCATATTTTATGCATTAATTTTGGAGAACTAAATGCCAATATGCTAATCATGGCTATATAAATAGTCGAATCTGGAGGGGGAAAGGGTCTAACCTTATCTGTTTTGCAGAAAATGAGGCATGAGGTCCCCAGGTTCGGCATGGTCCAAAATATATCGCCACTGCTACTGGATTGGTGGGAAGATCTTTCCTCAATTGACAAGAAACATGTGAGAAAGGTCCAAGGAAATTTGCCTTCTCTGTTAGACATCCAACCAAATAACACGTTGATAGAAGCTGCAACCATGCTCTGGGATCATGAAAGATCAGTGTTTCACTTCGGGGATATAGAAATGACCCCGCTCCTAGTAGAAATCGGGGGATTTGCTGGGCTACCTTGGGACGCCCTGGGCTATTGGTACCGGAAAATCGCACTGGTAGGGGATTTCTAAAAATGATGGGTTTGAAAAAGAACACCGATAGTGCTTAAATAAATCTTATATATCATTTGACTACTTGTATAAGAGATACAGTCATATCAAGTCCTACCGTATTTTCCATGATGATTTTTCCATCACCTCCTTGGGCCATATTCACCGCAGAGTTTTCGTGTTCATTGTTTGCTTCTTGGGTATGATAGTGTTCCCAACGAAAAGAGAAAGAATTCACATTAGGCTGGCTATGGTCACCAAGACTCTAATGGAGGGAATCGAGGGACAAACATACACCATAGACCCTATGATTATAGCTGATATCTACCGGGCCTTGGACCACTGCCAGAAAGGGTCCAAACATTTCGAGGGTTGCAATTTGCTGCTGCAGTTGTGGTTGAGGAGTTTCCACGAAGGGCATGGAATGACCATATTGCCTTACATCACCCTAAACGGGTGACTTATATGCCGGACAGGTTTGCTTAACCAGAGAGTGCTAAGGAATGGGTGGAGTTCTTCAACAATTTGACTGAGGATCAAGTTCAGTGGATGTTTGAATGGTTCTCTACTGACGAGTTCATCATCAGGTCAAGGGACGCTCCTCACTTAATGTTGATTGGGTTAAGGGGAATATATCCTTATGTTCCCATCAGGGTTATGAGGCAGGCAGGCAGGAAGCAAATCATATCGCGGGTTGCAAAGATAAGTCATTTTCGGGCATATTTTCAGGACGACGACATCCCTTGCAAGTGTCAAGCTCAGCATATGTGGAAGTCAAAGATTATTGTGGAGAAGGACACCATCGAGCCAGGCAGGTATCATGCGGGGCATGCACCCTTTTACCCGGCATGGTTGGAGGACAACTTAGCTGGGAAAGTTGAGCCATGAATTGGTCGGAGAAACAGGGTCATATACGAAGATGCAGAAACCCAAGTAAAGTACAACAAGTTGCGCAAGAGGATTCATGACTCCGAGGCCGAACATCAGGAGATACAAGAGACAAACAAGAGATTAATTAGGGAATGGAGGGAAATGGCTATCACCTCCAATGAAAGTGTAGAATATCTGGAACAGGGTTTGATGGAGCTAGAAGGAAAGATAAGAAAGAGGGTCACTGACTGCCAAAATGCTGAAGTAAGCGAGGGAGGACATCTAGCAAGATTATACTTATTGTTGGGCATGCGCGAACTAGGGGACCTGATTGATGAAGTTAGAAAGATCAAGCCTGGGGAAGGTCCTTCTGGACCAAGTAGATTCGATTTATTTGTTTTTCTAAATGTAATAAGGTCAAGTGCCGATAATGACTTATCTTTTATTATCTTAGTGTCGTTTTGGGATTCGTCTATTTTTATATATATGAGGCATTTATTGGCATCTAAGTTCTCCAAAACAACTTGTCGCTAGGCCTACCTCGGGCACAACGAGGCTCCCAAAATAGGAAGCGAATTTACATTCCGCAATATGTGTTTAAATACCGCAAATATTCTTTTCAGAACTCTTTCTGACTTGTCTACCTTTTGTTTTTCCTTCTTTCTTTTAATTATTCCAATTCCCCGAAGGTTGGTTCATGCATAATGGCATCATCAGCTTATCATACTAGATCCAGGGGCCCTCCACCTTCTCCTCCTCCAAGTCCACCAAAAGGCAAAGGGAAAGCAAAGATGGATGATTTGATCAGCACCAGAAGAGACAACAACACACATGTTGAACATGCAGAAGCTTCTGATGGCCGAAGTACTCAGGCCCCAAATGATGTAGTATGACGACTTGAGCAGAAAATACTAGAACTCCAGGGTGAGCTCGAGCAGGTCCGGAGCTTAGCAAACCTGTCCCTCACACTCAATATCCCAGATGTCAACCATTCAAACACTCAGAACACCGCACCGCCGCAAAATACACCCAACAAGCACCTACAAAATCCTCCCGCACCTCACCATTATAAAACCCCTCCACAGAATCAAACTATCCCTCCACAATATCAGCAAAACACCTACCATACTCCAAAAAATGCCCCACAAATCATTCCCGAACCCCAAAAATCCAATGATCACCATTATACCCAAACTCCCGGTCACCAAAACAACCCTATATACGTGGAAACCCTACCTCACTCCACTCAACCCGTATCTTATACACCAGAATCCTCTGAGAAGGACCTGCTCATTAAGAACCTGGTTGAAGAGATCAAGAAGTTGACAAGTCGGGTTCAAGGCGTCAAAGGAGGCAAAGGGATAAAAGGTCTGAACTATGAAGACTTATGCATATAACCAAATGTAGAACTGCCATAGAATTACAAACCCCCCAAGTTCAAAATGTTTGACAGAACAGGTGATCCCAGGGTTCACCTGAGGACTTATTATGACAAGCTTGTAGGGGTCGGAAAGGATGAAAGGATCCGAATGAAGCTTTTCATGAGGAGTCTTACAGGAGATGTTTTATCCTGGTACATCAGCTAGGATCCTAAGAAGTGGGCCAACTGGGTGAGTATTGCGTCTGACTTCATGGACAGATTCAGGTTTAACACAGAGAGTGCGCCATATGTCTTCTACATTCAGAACTTAAAGAAGAAGCCCACAGAGACCTTTCGCGAGTATGCCACTCGTTGGAGGTCAGAAGCATCCAAAGTCAGACCGACATTGGACGAGGAACATATGAACAAGTTCTTCGTCAGAGCACAGGATCCGCAGTACTATGAAAGACTGATGGTTATTGAAAACAACAAGTTCTCCAATATCATCAAACTCGGAGAGAGGATTGAAGAGGGAATTAAAAGCGGTATGGTGACAAACTTTGAGGCATTGCAGGCCATAAACAAAACATTGCAGTCAGGGGGTATATCGAAGAAGAAAGATGCGGGAACAGTAATGGTCGCCCAAAGACCCAGAACTCCACTTACATATTAAACGTCCCCACTTACATACCAGGCACCTCCACCCACATATCAACCATCACCTCTCAGATATTCCCAACCAGCCACTACTTATCACACATATAATTCCCAACCCTCTCACTTTCAGTCACCTCCAACTCGTCCAAACTACCCAAGACCTCGGCCTAACTTTGACCGCAGACCACCTAAACAATACACTACCATTGCTGAACCCATTGACCACCTGTATGAAAGGATGAAGGCTGCTGACTACGTCACTTCTATCCCTGTTGTGACCATGGAGAATTCATCCCAATGGGTCAACCCAAATAAGACCTGTGTATATCATTTTGTCATGAAAGGGCACACCATTGACGAGTGTCGAACACTGAAGGATAAGTCCAGACCTTGATTAATAATAAGGTCATTCAGGCCAAAGAAGCTACACCCAACGTCCGTAACAACCCCCTCCCAGATCATAGGGGTAGAGGTATCAATGTGATAGAGACCGATGAGGCATGGGATCCCGAGGGATAAATTGGACTTATCAAAGAGGATGATAATCCTAAGAAAATCGCGGTCACGCTCAATCCTATTATAGTACAAATACAGCCACCGATGGAGGTTGAGGTAGCTGCAACAACTCCATTTAACGTTGAGATAGCACCCCCCGCAGCTGCGCATGTCCCATTCGAAGTGGAAGTAGCCACACCTTTCAAAGTGACAATGTCAACCACACCGCCTTTCGACACCAAGGCTGTACCCTGGGATTATGTGGCTGAAGCTAGAAGAAGAGGAAAGACCAAAATAGAAGAATCCGGCGCTGCACAAGGAATGATCAGAACAGGAAGAGTCTATACACCAAAGCATTTGGGAGAATCTAGTAAGCAGGCTTCTAACAAAATGCCTGTTACTGAAACAGGCCCGGATGACCTTTGGAGGAAATTGCAAGCAAGGGAGTATTCAGTCACAGATCATTTGAACAAAACTCCTGCTCAGATATCTATCCTGTAACTGCTACAGAATTCATAATTACACAAGAATGCTCTCTTAAAGGTGTTAAGTGAGGCATATGTACCTAACAAAATCACTGGCGGGGAAATGGCCAATATGGTAGGACAGGTGCTGGAAAGTCACAAAATCACCTTCCACAAGGACGAGCTACCACTCGAGGGTTTGAATCATAACAGGGCGCTGCACATTATCGTGCAATGTAAGGACAATTTCATTGCCAGAGTTCTGATAGATGGGGGATCCAGTCTCAATATTTTCCCATTGACAACACTGAAGAGGTTAGGCAAAGGCCTGTATGAAATACGAGACGAGACTATGAATGTGAAGGCATTTGACGGGTCTTAGAGAGCTACCATTGGAGAGATCAATCTTTGCCTACAGATGGGGCCTACATGGTTTGATGGCGAGTTCCACATGCTGGATATATCTGCATCATACAATCTGTTGTTCGGACGACCTTGGATACATGCCGTTGGGGTTGTAGCGTCAACTTTGCATTAGGCAGTGAAGTTCGAGTGGAACCACCAAGAAGTGATTATCCATGGAGACGGGAGCAACCCTATTTACACCCGTCAGACCATCCCGGTGGTCGAAAATAGAAGAAAGTTAGGTGGAGAGACTTATCATCATACCGAGAGGGTCAACACGATTGAGAAAGATAAGTGTTGGAGTAGAAATATAGAAAGTATACTAGCATGGAGAGGATATGAACCCGGCAAGGGTCTCGACAAAAATTTTCAGGGTATCTCAAAACCAATATAGCTAAAGCGCAATGGTACCACTTTTGGACTATGATATCAATACACCTGGAAAGAGTTTCAAGACTGGTCACCACCATGGCGTGGTCCTTACTATCCGCTTGAGCAGACTATACCGCACCTGAATCAGACTTTCCAGCAGACCGACATCATATGGGGATTAGAGGAGGAAGAAGCATTGACAGCCTTGAGGAACCTGTTCCTGGAAAATGATGACATGGATTGCTGTGTAATTTTTGAGGAGGAGGAAAAGGAAGGCCCTACCATCAGAGCTATGGAGAGAGGATCATTCCTCAAGAACTGGACTGTCAGACCATCCATGGCCCGACGCGTCCCAGGAATTACTATTTCCTGTCTCGATGAACCAACAACTATGACATATAATGAGGCAACACAACAAAAGGATAGTGATTCAGAGGAAGAGGATGCCATACCTGAGGAAATTGTCAGAGAAGTGGAGGACTTTGAGAACAAGCCTAAATCCAACCTGGACGAGACTGAAATAATCTACTTAGGAGATTCCGAAACTGTCAAGGAGACCTGCATCAGCATTCACTTGTCGCCGTCAGAAAAATAAGAGTACACACTGTTCTTGAAAGAGTATGAGGACATCTTCGCATGGTCGTACGACGACATGACCGGATTAAGTACATCTATTGTGGCTCACAAGTTGCCCACAAACCCAATGTGTCCACCAGTGAAGCAGAAACTCAGGAAATGCAAGCCTGATATGAGCCTGAAAATCAAAGAGGAAGTTATTAAGCAAATTAAGGCCAAATTCCTCAGGGTAGTGGAATACCTAACCTGGTTAGCCAACATCGTGCCAGTATCGAAGAAGGATGGGAAGGTTAGAATCTGTGTCAAATCTGGATCTCAAAAGAGCCAGCCCAAAGGATGATTTCTCGCTCCCAAACATACACATCCTAATCGACAGTTGTGCCAAACATGAACTCCAGTACTTTGTAGATTGTTTCGCCGATTACCATCAGATTTGGATGGACGAGGAGGACGCTGAGAAAACCGCTTTCATTACACCCTGGGGGTATACTGTTACAAGATGATGTCGTTCGGCCTAAAAAATGGTGGGACCACCTACATGAGGGCTACGACTACTATCTTTCATGACATGATACATAAAGAGATTGAGGTGTATGTGGACGATGTCATCATTAAATCTAAGAAGAACACGAATCATATAGCAAACTTGAGGAAATTCTTCGACAGACTGCGGAAGTACAACCTAAAGTTAAACCCCATAAAATGTGCATTCAGGGTTCCTGCCGAAATATTGGGATTCATCGTCAGCCGCTGAGGGATAGAATTGGATCCGTCAAAAGTCAAATCCATCCACGAGCTAACACCGCCAAAGAGTAAGAAAGATGTAATGATTTTTCTGGGAAGTTTAAACTACATCAGCCGATTCATATCCCAATCCACAGTTATATGTGAGCCAATTTTCAAGATGTTGAAGAAGGATGCTGCAACTAGTTGGACCGAAGATTGTCAAAAGGCTTTTGACAAAATTAAGGAGTACTTATCAACACCACCAGTCTTGGTCCCGCCAGAGCCAGGTAGACCATTGCTACTCTACCTTGCGGTACTAGATGGAGCTTTCGGCTGCGTTATGGGGCAGCACGGCGAGATAGGGAGAAAAGAACAGGCCATATACTACCTGAGCAAGAAGTTTACCCCTCATGAGGCACGGTACTCTTTGCTGGAACATACCTGTTGCGCTTTAACCTAAATAGCTCTGAAGCTGAGGCATTACTTCTGTGCCTATACAACATACCTCATATCGAGAATGGATCCTTTGAAGTATATATTTCAAAAACCTATGCCCACTGGCAAGATGGCTAAGTGGAAAATCTTGTTGAGCAAGTTAGAAATTTATTATGTAACTCAGAAAGCATTCAAAGGACAGGCACTGGCAGATCATCTTGCTGAAAACCCTGTGGAAGGAGAATACGAACCCCTGAAAATATATTTTCCCGATGAAGAGGTACTATTCGTGGGAGAAGACATTGTTGAGTCCTATGACGGTTGGAGAATGTTCTTTGACGGAGCGGCGAATTTCAAAGGAGTCGGCATTGGAGCCGTTTTGGTATCGAAAACTGGTCAGCACTATCCAATATCTGCGAAACTCAGATTCCCTTGCACTAACAACATGGTAGAATACGAGGCTTGCATATTAGGACTCAACATGGCCGTTGACATGAACATTCAGGATCTGCTGGTGATTGGTGATTCAGATTTGTTTGTGCACCAAGTACAAGGAGAATGGGCAACCAAGAATTCCAAGATATTACCATATCTGCACCATGTGCATGAATTGAGGAAAAGGTTTACAAAGATAGAGTTTCGACATGTTCCAAGAATTCAGAATGAGTTTGCTAATGCATTTGCCACTTTGTCATCAATGATACAACATCCAGACAAGAACTTCATTGATCCTATCCTAGTAAGGATCCATAGTCAGCCGACATATTATGCTCATGTTGAAGAAGAAACAGATGGGAGGCCTTGGTTCCACGACATCAAAAGGTATCTGACAAAAGGAGAATACCCGGAGCATGCGAACCATACTCAGAAACCCACGCTTCGGAGATTGTCCAACAATTTCTTCCACAGAGGAGGAACCCTATATAGAAGAACTCCTGATTTGGGATTATTGAGGTGTGTCGATGCAAAAGAAGCTTCTAAGTTACTAGAAGTGATGTATGCCGGAACCTGCGACCCGCATATGAATGGATTTGTCTTGGCCAAGAAGATACTAAGGGTTGGCTGTTTCTGGATGGCCATGGAGACAGATTGCATCTGATATGTTCAAAAATGCTACCAATGTCAAGTGCATGCATATATGATAAAAGTGTTACCAAATGAGCTCAATGCAACAAGCTCACCTTGGTCATTCGCCGCCTGGGGAATGGATGTCATTGGTCCAATCGAGCCCACCGCCTCAAATGGGCATCAGTTCATCTTGGTAGTTGTTGATTAATTCACCAAATGGGTCGAAGCAGCGTCTTACAAAGTAGTGACTAAGAAGGTTGTGGCAGATTTTGTCCGCGACCGGATTGTTTGTCGGTTCGGAATTCCAGAATCTATCATCACTGACAATGCCACAAATCTCAACAGTGATCTGATGAAAGCCATGTGTGAAACTTTCAAAATCAAGCACAAGAATTCCACAGCATACAAACCTCAAATGAATGGAGCCGTAGAAGCCGCCAACAAAAAAATCAAGAAGATACTGAGGAAAATGGTAGAGAATCACAAACAGTTGCACGAGAAACTACTATTTTCCTTACTTGGATACCGTACCACAGTCCGCACATCAACCGGGGCAACACCTTATTTGCTGGTTTATGGTACTGAAGCTGTTATTCCTGCCGAAGTGGAAATTCCTTCCTTAAGAATCATACAAGAAGCTGAGCTCAGCGACACAGAATGGATAAAGATCCGTTATGAGCAGCTAGCCCTCATAGACGAAAAAAGGATGAATGCGGTATGTCATGGACAAATTTATCAGAACAGGATGTCTAGAGTCTTCAACAAAAGAGTCAAACAGAGACAGTTCACAACAGGGCAGCTGGTGTTGAAGAAGATCTTTCCACATCAGGATGAAGCCAAAGGGAAATTCTCTCCCAACTGGCAATGTCCTTACATGGTTCACAGAGTATTGATAGAGGGGCCCCTTATACTCACAGAAAAGGATGGAGAAGTATCGCCAAAATGAATCAATTCACATGTAGTCAAGTGATATTATGTGTAACTATTTATGTTTTCTGTAGATGATTGTAATTGAACTAAGATCGACCTGATTCCCGTTTAAGAGGGATACGTAGGCAGCTCTGTGGGTTCGGTCACAATTTAGTAAAATTTCCATTTTCCCCACCATCAGAAACTGGGGGAAAATTTTGAGGAGGACCCTCAAAATTTCGAAGCAATTTCAGCCGATCGTAGCATATACAGCAGTCAGAAATGTTTGTCCGTCTAACTGGGCAGATTTTTAAGGAGGACCCTCAAAATTCTACGGCAGGAGAAGTCACAATGTCTCGGATCATGTCACAGTTTTTTTCAATAAATTAAGATTTTCATTTATTAGAAATTATTCTGTATATAGTAGGAACTGCTGACCAGTTCCTTAACTCTCTTTGGACTATATTGACTCCAACATCATAGATGTATCCCTATATATCTCTCACATCCTATACATGTATTCTACTATCATGAAATCAGAAACATGACTACAAATATGAAAAACATGAAAACAGATATACAGAAGAAATCTAACTATGGATATCTATTCAAAGCTTCCACGTGTTCCTTCTAGCTGCTTATATGACTTTTAATATGAACATATGTTGTGATCTCACGGCATATCTGCTCTGCTGAAGTATTTCCATTTTGGAATCTGATCAGATTCATATCTCTCCATAAACTGTACATCATCATGCCAAATACTGTTGTAATAACATTGCCAATCCCTTTCTTCTTCCTAGCATGATTTACCACTCAGTGTAGCTCCTCTTCCAAGTTTGTATCTGTCTTTGAATTCCCAACCAGCTTAGCAATCTCTTCCAGATAGTGCTTGTGTATGATCACTCAAAGAATAAATGTTCAAACACCTCATCTTCCTGACCACAAAATACACATACTTGAGTGACTTGAATACCAATTTTCTGCAATTGACCAACTGTTGGTAATCTCCTTTGTATGGCTAGCCACAAATTGAACTTGTGTCTAGGATGTATATGAGGATGTAATATCAGACTTTTCCAGAATACCTTTTGACCCTGAGGAGTTTGTAAGTTGTAAAGCTTCTTATACTGAATTTACCATTTGTGTTCTGTAAGGTCTTCAATATTTCTTGCACATTGCCTTGTAGGCTTGGTAAATTCAATATAAACTCCCTTTGCTCAATGATCTTCCTTACTACCCAAGTTGCACTCTTAGGTATAGACATGCTGTCAATGCTTCTATTCTTTATGTAATAAACATGGATCCATCGAACTCATAAGCAGTTTTTCTTCTTTGTGATTGCCCACAGGTGCTTCACTATTGCAGCTTTGTTCCAGTTACACAGGTTTATCACATTCAAACCTCCCAATGATTGTGGTAAACAAACTTTGTCCCATGCTACCAAAGCTCTTCTAGATATATCTGCTTGCCCTGTCCACAAATAAGTTCTACATATTGCCTCTATCATCTTGTTAATCTTCTTTAGTAATAAAAATACCTAAGCCCAATAAGACTGCATCCCAAATATTACTGACTTAATGAGCTATAGTCTTCCTGAATATGACAATAATTTTGAGGTCCATCAGCTAATCCTTGCAGTGATCTTCTCAACCAATGGCCATCATTGTTGATTAGATAACTTTTTAGGAGCTAATGGAACTCCTAAGTATTTAAATGGTATGCTTCCTTCACTATATCCCAATTCCTGCAAGATAAGTTGTTTCATCCTCTCATTTGTACCTGCAATATAAATTAGCTCTTATCTGGATTTTCCTGAAGACCTGATGCCCTTGAAAATTTCAGAAATGCATCCTGCAGTAGCTTAATTGATTCCAAATCAGCTCTGCAGAACATCAATAGGTCATCAGCAAAGCACACATGCACCACTCCTAACCTTTTACAACTTGGATGAAAATGGAACTCCTTATTTAAAGCCAACTGAGTGAATTCCCTTTGCTAGTACTCCGTGGCTATCACAAATAAGTATGGTGACATAAGATCTCCTTGACTTATCCCCCTTTTACCTTCAAATGGTTTTGTGAGCTCACCCTTTAAGGTCAAAGAGCAGGACACAGTTGTTAAGCACTCCATTATCCAAAAAACAACAATAAACAAACCTCTGTGGAAATCCTAATTCTATCAGCATCCTTTTCAAGTAGAACCAGTCCAATGTATCATAGGATTTCCTAAGATCAACCTTAAGGATACATCTTGCAAATATTCCTTTCCTAGTATAGCCTTTGAACAATTCATGAGTGAATAGGGTATTATCAGTTATATTCCTGCCTTCAATGAAAGTTGATTGAGAGTCCCCCACCAGATAGTTAATTACTGCTTTTAATCTCCAAGTGATGATCTTTATAATAATATTGTACATAGTTGTGCAACAAGCTATTGGCCTAAAATCCTTAACCTGTGTAGGATTAGGAATTTTAGGAATCAGAGTAATAGCAGTGTTATTAATGGCCTTTGGGAGCTTCCCTGTACTAAAGAAATCCAAGACATCAGCAATCTCATATTATTTGATCACCTCCCATTGTTGTTTGAAGAATTCTACTGGAAATCCATCTACTCCAGAAGCCTTATCAGTTGGCATGATTTTAATAGCTTCCATTATCTCCTCTACTGTGACTGCCTTGATCAGCTCCAGTTGTTGTTGCCTTGTCGAACTATGGTTTGGACAGTAAAACACATACCCTTTAGATTTCTCTGGGTAGCCAATAAAGTAACCACTTACTGTTCAAGAATCTAATTTCTTTTCTTGTGGATTATAAACTCTAGCTTCCGCTGGGCAACCCCAAACATGTAGGTGCTTTACATTAGGTTTCCTTCCTGTCCACAATTCAAAATGGGTCTTTGGAACTGCCTTACTAGAAACCCTGATTAATAAATATACAACGGTTTTAAGAGCATACATCCACAATGATTTAGGTAATGAGGAATTACTTATCATGCTCCTAAACATATTCATAATTGTTCGATTATGCCTTTATGCAACACCATTTTGTTGAGGTGTTCCTGGCATAGTATACTGTGCACATATGCCACGTTCCTCGAGGAACTTTGCAAATGGACCTGGACATTGTCCTGATTCATTATATTTTTCATAATATTCACCACCTCTATCTGACCTAATAATTTTCACCTTTTATCTAATTGCCTTTCAACTTCATTAACAAACACCTTGAGAGCATCTGCTGCTTGAGATTTTTCTTTCAGCAAATAGATGTATCCATAACGTGAAAAATCATCTATAAAAGTGATAAAATATTTCTCTCCACCAAAATATGGAACATCAAAGGATCCACAAATATCGGTGTGTATAATTTCAAGAAGCTGGGTGCTTCTTGTGGCACCTTTCTTACTATGCTTGGTTTGCTTTCCCTTAATGCAATCCAAACATATAGTAAAATCAGTAAAATTTAAATTCGGAAGAATCTCATTCTTTACTAATCTTTCTAACCTTTCTTTGGATATATGACCAAAATGTGCCACAAGTAAGCATAACTTTCATCTAGTGAACTATGTTTAATTCCAACATTATGTTGAACATTAAGAAGGGATTCAGAAAAACCAATATCGAGTTTCAATTTATATAAACCATCACTAAGAAAACCAGAACCATTAAAGATAGCATTCTTATATAAATTAAAACATCCATTTTCAAACTTTAAATCAAATCCAGAAACATCAAGTCTTGAAAGAGAAATCAAATTCCTAGAAATTGAAGGTACATAGAGTCTGTAATAGATCAAGGTGACGTCCAGTTCAAATTATAAGCCCATATGCCTTCAATTGGAGCCTTCATACGATTTCCCATGAACAAGAAATCCTTATTTGTATTTGTAGTTTGGATCGTAAGGAATCCATGCAACGTAGTAGATACATGAGCAGTTGCACCATAATCAAGCCACCAAATATTATTAGGAACTTCTACTAAATTTGATTCGAAACATACAAAAACACTAATTGTATTTTTCTTTTCGAACCAAGCTTTACGTTTCAGGCAATCTTTCTAATAGCGTCCTTCCTTGTTACAGAAACGACACGTATCTGCCTTATGTTCCTTTTTAGTATCCTGTGGAGCTTTAGCAGGTGCTTTCTTCTTCTTGAACTTGTTGGCCTTCACTTTAAGTCCTTTACCAGCTCCGTGACACATGAGGTTAATTGAATGATTCCCTTGTTTCTTAAGTCTCGACTCCTCCTGAGTAAGCATACTGGACAATTCACTAACATTCCACTTATCTTTAATAGTGTTATAGTTAATTTGAAAAGGTCCATACTCAGGAGGCAACGAGTTCAAAATAAACTGAACCAAGAAGGAGTCATCCACTTTCATCCCCAATGTCTGAAGTCTTTCTACAATGTTAGTCATCTCGATGATATGGTTTTGCATACTATACGACCCATCAAACTTCATGGTCGTGCCTTCAGCCATTAGTGTACCAACGAGAGACTTATCTGTAGAACGAAAACTTTCTTCCACTAACGTCAGGTATTCCCAGGCATTTTCTGTTTGTGGAATTGTACTCTTAATATTGTTGGCAATATTCATTCGCATAAACATAAGGCTTAGCCTGTTAGAGCGTTCCGATGCTTTATGGAAAGACTTCTCATCCGCACTGCTCGAATCAGTAATGGCAGCGGGCTTATCATTCAGCAGAGCCAAGTCAAGATCCATCACACCTAAGTGGAACTGAACTTGTTCACGCCATTAAGAGAAGTTCAACCCGTTGAACACAATAACAGACGAAGCATGCAGATGAAAAGGAATAGCTTCAAAATAGATAATCTATGCTCACAAATCAATATGGATTCAACAAAATAGTTAAAGCATATCGCAATTCTCCTTTGGGTAAATACTACGACACACTATCATAATTTAAATATCATTTAGTCTTTAATTGGTAATTAAATATTTTTAACCAAATATATATTTCATCTTTGGACAGACAATATATATTTGACTAAGAATATTAATTTACCTCATCATATTCACTATTCATAGAATAATTGATTCACCTTTGGGTAAATTCTTAAGTTCTAGCAATAGTAAAAGTTAATTATCCATTTGTTTTTCAATAATAGGCATTCCATTAGTTTCATGGATAAACTACAATTTTATGTATGCATATTTTTCATAAATGTACTAGTTTGGCCACTAACAAACTATATAAACATCAATGCACACATAAAATAAATATCTAAAGATTTTATGCATGTGAATACTTTAAACATTCTAGTTTGATCACTTTGGTGACTAAAAAACTATACAAATATTAATCACATACATAAAATAAATAATAAATGGCTTCACCAACTTAATAGCCCAAATACTTAAATTAAATAAACTAAATAAATTAGTTTACAGCCTAAAGTAGAACATTAACTTGTCTGATTTTAAATCAAATCATGGCAAACTTAACTTTAAAAAAAAGTTAATAAAAGGCTTAATACGTTACATTGAAACATAATATCTTTAAGGTATCCAAAGAGAAATTTAGATAAACTAAATATATGTGGCAACCTTTAAATGGATACCATCAAACATTAAAAGTCACTACTACAAAGAAAACGATACATTCTGGCATTATAGAGTAATTTTAATCCCACAAATATTCATTCCAGTATACAAATTCATTAAATTCTTTCTTTATTAGCCAATCCTTAATTGGGTAGTAGCACTTTATAGGTGGTTCTTAAAGAAAAGTTATCATAGGGCCATAAAGGAAACAACACAACGCAAAAAAAAAAAAAAAAAAAAAAAAAAAATTCCTTTGAACATTGAAACATTATCGACCACTGTCTAAGCTTTCTTTGTTAAGGTAGAAACTATGGCCAAACCTATTATTAATTTGAAATAGAAATTTCATGCTTTATTCCATATCGTCAAATTAAAAGAACTTGAATCAGATTCAAAAATATTACAAATCCCATTAAAACAGTTATGCATCAAACATAATAATATAATCTTTCTTTTACGTATAAGTTCAAATATCCAGGTTCGTGATACCACATGTAAGCATAAACATTAATTCATATCAGGATCTTGAACATAATAATCTTACACATAATCGTCATAGAAAACGTACATGAAGCGGAAGTCATTATCATGAATCGGAAACGTTAATTGGTAAGTTGGTTTCTCGCCTCTAACCCTAGCTTTATGCTACCGCCGTTTTAGTGATGGGAGAAAGAAATAAAATACGGTAACCCTAATGGGTAGAGAGAGGACCAGTTTATAAAGGTTCCCATTTAATCTGGTACGTCCATCAAATAACCGATCAGACGGATAAGATTTGATCATTAATTAAATATTAATTATGGGCCTAAATTTATTGAACCGCATATACACGTAGGAAATAACTTACATGTATAGGCTACGCATGATCTTCCTTAAAAGTTTAGCTCCCTTCTTCTCTATTAACGGCTACACATTAGGGATGGGCGTTCGATACTTCGGTACGGTATTTATAAATTATGGTTCAATATTTCGGTATTCAATATATTAATTGTGCATATCAAATACCGTACCAAAATAGTTCAGTACAGTTCAGTATTTTCTTGTTTGGTTCGGTACGATTTGGTACGATTTCGATTTCAACTTCCTTCTCAGTACATCTCTGAAGATCAACCAAATAAAGAATGTACAACAGATAAGAAAACTGTGGAAACAAGAGAACTCAATGTTTTGGATAGAAGTAGAAAGGATGCTTACAGCAGTAGATGAGATAAAATCTGCATTCATGGTTGAGAAACCACTGCTAGTTCTTAAACATGTGGAAGTCGAGCAAAATCTAGGCTCTATTGTAGACTAATTTAAAATAGTTAAATAACTTGGGCAAATCTGTAAAAAAACAATGCAGCAAGTCCCAAGTAAAGACATAAAACTGAATTCTAACGAGCACCCCTGAGACCCTTGAACTAGAATATTTGATTTGAAACCCACGTTTTACAATAATCACCACATACTTCAAAATTCAGAGGCAAGATAAAAGTTTCCGAGGGTTTTTTGAAATTCTTGTCTGCCTCTAAGCGGCTAAGCCTAAGGGTAAAGGATAAGAGAAATAGGAGTTTTGAATTTTGTGGGCTTAAGTTTATTGAGCTAAAAAATAAAAATAAAGTTTGACTTGAATTAAACTATTTCGATATTTCGATATACCGAAATATCAAAAACCAAATATCGTATACCGTATCGAATCGAAATACCGTAATTTCTGTACCAAAATAAACCGAAATATCAAAAAAACAAAATTAAAATATCAAATTTATTCGATTCGATTCGAAATTCAATTTTTCGAATTTTATGTCACCCCTATTACGCATGCCATGCATGGTTGCGTAGTAACGCATCCTTTGGTATTGTCTCTCATTTTATCTGAGCTTCTTGGGTCCAAATTAACTCATGCCGTACATAGTATTTCACGGGACTGCGCGAATTTTATATGTGAGAATGGAAATGGTTGTAAGTAAATAAAAATAGTGGACATAAAAATTTATCATTACTAACATGTACGCAAAATATAATTGTAATTTGTTTTGAAATTTAGTATTTTCTTCGATGGTTTGAGAATTTGAGTAGCTTCATATTGTGTATTATGACTTGTGTGTATGATTAGTTTCGGTTTTCGAGCGGTTCAGGATTGATTTGGAAGAATGATTCTCGTTTTAGAAATTTTAAGTTGGAAAAGTTGGCCAAGGTTTGACTTTTGGGTAAACGGACTTGGAATCAGGTTCTGGATGTTCCGATAGGTTCCTATGGTGATTTTGAACTTGTACGTATGCTCGGATTTAGTTCTGGAGGTTCCTAAAAGAATTAGACATTATTTATTGAAAGTTGGCAGATTTGAAGAACTTAAAAGTTTATAAGTTTGACCAAGAGCTGACTTTGATGTTACTGGACTCCAATTGGTGTTCCACGACTTTGGATAGGTCTATATAGTTGAATTGAACTTATGTGCAAAGTTTGGGATCCGGAGTGTTTAAGTGTGATTCAGACACTCTTTTGAGTGTTGGCCAGTTAAGCACTCACATATCCAGAAGATAAAAATAGTAGAAATGAGGATGTCGAGGTGGATGTGCGGGCACACTAGGATGGATAAGAATAATAATGAAGATATTCGGGAGAAGGTGGGCGTGACTCCTATGGATGACAAGATGGGGAAGCAAGGCTCAGATGGTTCGGGCACGTACAGAGGAGAAGCCCAAATGCCCCGGTAAAGAGGTATGAGCGGTTGGCTTTGGCGGATACGAGAAGAGGCAGAAGGCAGCCTAAGAAGTATTGGGAAGAGGTGATCAGGTAGGATATGACGTGACTTCAGATTTTCGAGGACATGGCCCTTGATAGGAAGGCGTGGAGGTCAAGCATTAGGGTCGTAGGTTAGGAGGTAGTTGAGAATATTTCTACTTCGTACCAGTGTGAGGCTAGTCTGATAGACTTTTTCTTATAGTGGTTAATATTATATTCACACTACTGTTCCGTTTTCTATAGTATCGGCCCTTATTTACTAGTTGGTGTTATTACTTTTCATATATTTTTTGGCTCTTATGATGCTGTTATTATTAATATGGTTTATGTTGATGGTACTGGTATATTTTCTCTTTCGTCTTCTATGGCCGAGGGTCTATCGGAAATAACCTCATTACTGTTGGTGTCACACCTCCTTTTTACTACCCCCGGGAAAGGTATACGAGAGTTTTTCCTATTTAAGTGACAACCGAAACGAGATTATTTTTTCTAAAATTCAGAGTCTCCACTTGGAATAATTTATGGTGTCCCAAGTCACCAATTTAAATCCCGAATCGAGGAAAAATTGACTCTATTTTACAGTCCGCGAACACAGAAATTCGGATAAGGAATTCTGTTAACCCGAGAGAAGGTGTTAGTCATTCCCGGGTTCCGTGATTTTAGCACGGTCTTTCAACTATTATTATTGGCATATTTATCTGATTTTAAAACATTGTTTGAAATCTACGTGCATTTTATTCCTTTTAAACCGCTTTTAATTAAAGTTGGGTGGGTCGAGTCACGCCAGCGTGCACTCAAATTTCGGAGTTACGTATCTATGACTACGCCACGAGAACCGTACCCATAATCATGATAATTTATTCAATTGCGTCTAAAGCAAGCTACGATATTCGTACTTGTTTTCCTAAGCTAATTCGAAATTATTGTGAAGGCCTAAGATTATGAAAATAAATTTGTAGACTGGTATGGAACAAGCATATACGGAAAAGAAAAAAAAAATTTAAATTGTCAACTAATCCTCTTAAACAAAGAGGATGGCCTTGAAAAATTATAATTCATATCCATACCATGTGAAACCAGCAAGAAATGACAACTTAAAGATATCACATTAATTTTTCTCAAACACATACTAATTATTTTTAGGTTTTAACAAAGTTAAGCCCCAAATCATATGTAGCAAATCACATCGGCATACTCAACTTAACAGAAGTCCTTAAAGCTTTCTTCTCCAAGCTTTTACAAAACAAACTAATGATGAAATAAATCTTAAAAGATAATGCTGAAAATAGAAGCACTGTAAATAAAAGTAATATAGACTTAAACTGTAAATAATTATCTAGAGGATCAATTAGCTACTTAACACAACAAACAAAGGTATGCTAATACGATGAAACGACGGAACATTACTCAAACTAACAGGAACATAATGAGAGAATTAATTAAAGGAAGAAGAAGACCTTGAGTGAAGCTTTTCAGATATGTGTATTGATATGAAACTCCAAATATACACCAAAGTCAAACTGCAATATTCTAACTAGACCGGAGAAAGATGGACAACAGCAAATCTCGGACCGGAGTTTTGGAACCTCAAACAACCCGAAGCGACTTCAAACGAGGAGCCTGAACTTGCCGGCAACCTCAAATCGGCAAAACGCGACTCAAACGAAACTCCACCGATTTTAATGGAAATCACCGAAAATGTAAAATCCGGCAAGCTCTGAAGATCGAGTATTTTTAGATTTATGAAGAGGAGAAACGAACCAGTGTATAATGACAAGAACAGGGCCAGTTGGATTAGCGATGGTCGTCGGAGAAGGAGATGACGAGCAGTACTTCGAACTGAAGATTTTACGGCGACCTCGACTTCGAACACAGAGTTTCTATGCAAGATTTCGAGACTGAAAACAGTGACCTTTTCGTGTAAATTTTCAGCTAGTGAGATGGCCGGATATGGGGTGACTGTCGCAGCGGAGATGGGGCTGAGGGAAGGTGGCGGATGGTTTTTGTGAGGTGGGGTGAGGGAGATGACGAGAGGGGAGTAAGGAGGGGAGGCAGCTAGGTCAGAGCGACAGTGGCCATCACCGGTGGTCAGCTATGGCGAATGGAGATCTGGCCGGCGGCTGGAATGGTGGTGTTTGCCGGCGGCATGTGTGTGGTTGAACAGCAGCGGCAAAGATGGGGCGGTCGTGAGAAAAGGTTTTTTGTGTTTAAGTATTTTGTCTGTCTAAGAGGTCTGAAGAGTTCGCTGGTCTCCTCAAGTGAGGAAAAAGAAGAGAGAGCCTGGGTTTTTTTTTAGTGTAGTGGGTATTGGGTTAAGGGGAATGGGCTTGGGAATTGGTCAAAGACCAAAAATGGAATTTACAATCCAAAAATTTACTCTTCCTTTTTTAAAAATGATACAAAATTTATAATTCTAAAAATATTAATTAAAACTTAATTAATTAAATATTAAAATAAACTTATTTTTTTAGTTTTTGTACTTAATATAAAGTATAAGAGTTAAACTAGCTAAAATGACGATATTAGGCCTAAACTAAATAATAAACGCTAAAAAGTATAATATCTCGGGGAGGGTCAAAAATTACACGTCTACATTTGGAAAAAAAAATTAATAATCCCGCCCAGAAATAATATCCACCGTAAATAATAATAACACGAGAGAGTAATAACGTCACCAATTCATTTAACGAGGTAAATACAATACCCGAGCGGAGTAATATTACCACTATAATATTGCAACTTAGTAGTGTCAAGAGACTACTACAATTTTGAAAGAAATAACACTCTTTATTTAAAATACCTCACTACAATATTACTCACACACTATTTATCTCACAGACTATAATCTGTAGATTACTCTCTCTAACTTATATTGCTTCTCTCTATTTTTGGTGTGTTTAAACTGAGAGGACAACATCTCTATTTATAGGTAAAGTTGACAACTTCTCAGCCAATCAAATTGATTAGTTTCTTCAACTTGCAAATTTGTTATTTGCAAGTGTTGGCCACGCCAGAAACCATTACAACAAGTTGGTTTTATTGCATCCAACAATTATTTTTTCTGACAAGTTGATTTTATTCTTTTATTATAGAAATGACTCCACAAATCTCTTCCTTAATTTTGATTTTTCTCTTTCATTCAAAGTCTTGATCGAGTTTGAAGGGCTTTGTAAAGATATCTACAATTTGATCATGAGATTTCACATACTTGAGTTCAACTTCCTTCTTGGCAATGCATTCTCTGATGAAGTGATACCTTGTATTTATATGCTTGCTTCGATCATGATACACTAGTTTCTTGGCAAGTGCCTGCGCAGATTTGTTGTCAATACAAAGTAAATTGAAGCTCCTTCAACAATCTTCTCAACCAAATATCATGACACGTACATGATGTTGTTGCTATATATTCAGCTTCACAAGTCGAGAGAATAACAATGGACTGTTTCTTTGAACTCCAAGAAATAACAGAATCACCCAAGAAAAACACAAAGTCAGTTTTGCTTTTTCTATCATTAATATCTCCCGCATAATCACTATCACAAAATCCCATAAGGTTGTAATCGCTAGAAGAAGAATAAAATAGCCCAAAATCAATAGTACCTTTTATGTAACGAAGAATTCTTCTAGCGACTTTCAAGTGAGTGGAGTTAGGAGCTTCCATGAAGCGACTTACTACTCCAACTGCAAAAAGTATATATAGCCTGGTACAAGTCAAGTATCTCAAACTTCCCACAAGACTTTTGAAAAATGTGGGATCTATTTTTTCTACTTCATCAAACTTGGACAATTTTGTCCCACTCTTCATTGGCTTATTCAATGGGTTGCAATTGAGCATGTTGAACTTCTTTAATATCTCTTTTGTATAGATTTCTTGAGCGATAAAAATTCCATCCTCCATCTGCTTCTCTTCTATGCCCAAGTAGTATAACATGAGTCCTACATCTGTCATCTCAAACTCATGAGACATATCTTTCTTAAAAGCTTTAAAGAAATTTGGGTTATTACTGTGAAAATAAGATCATCGACATATAGACAAACAAGCAAGATATCTCCATTAATATGGACTTTAAGGTAAAGAGCATATTCATGGAGACAACGAGTAAACCCGTTGTTTTGAAAATACCTGTCGATGCAACTATTCCATGCTCGCGGGGCTTGCTTAAATAAATATTAAGCTTTCTTCAACCACAATACTTATCTTCATGGGTTTTTACCACAAATCCCAGTAGTTTTTCAACATAGACTTCTTCTTCAAGATAGCCATTCAAGAAGGCTGACTTGACATCTAATTGATGGATCTTCCACTTCATTTGCACCGCCAAAGAGATCAGCAAATGAATAGTTTCCATGCGGTCAACATGTGCATAGAATTATTTATAGTCAATGCCTTGCCTTTGCTTGTATCCTTTAGCCACAAGTCGTGCCTTGTATCTCTCCACATCTCCATCAACATTCTTCTTTGTCTTGTATACCCGTTTTACTTCAATTGCTAGATGACCCTTGGGAATAGTTGTTAACTTCCAAGTGTTGTTCTTCTCTATTGACTCGATCTCTCCATGTCTTGTCTCAACCTTTTGACTGTAATAGCTTCATCAAAGTTCATTAGTTCACCATCAACAAAGAGATAATATAAAAAATCAAAATTAGTAATTTCTTCTGTGCCATCATAGAGCTCTTGAATATTCCTCGTCCGTTGCAGTTGTTCTATTGAACTTTGTTGAGAAGAAGAAGATGCGACATTAGTTGGAGAAGGAGGTGGAGTTGAATCTTTCACAAGTTCCACGGTCTCTGGCTCTTCTTCATCATCAAAGTGTAGAAGAAAATCATATAAAGTTTCTTCCTGAGCTTCCCAATTCCATGTCAATTCTTCATCAAATTCAACATCACGACCCACCACCACCTTGCCGCTACTTCAGTTGTAAAACTTGTAGCCTTTTAAACTCATATAATAGCCAACAAATACATGGTTGACACTTCGATCGTCAAGCTTCGCTCTTTCTTGGTGTGGCACATGAGCATAGGCTATGCTCTCAAAGATTCTCAAGTTCTTAACACTTGGATTACCTCCACTCCACATTTCTTGAGGGGTTTGATCTCTAACATTTCTTGTTGGAGACCTGTTGTTCAAATAAACTGTAACAGCTTCGGCCCAAAATTCCCTAGGCATACTTTTAACTTTCAACATACATCTAGCCATATTAAGAATTGTTTGATTCTTTTTCTTTGCAACTCCATTTTTGTTGGGTTGAATAAGGTGTTGTTAGAGGGAAACGAATTCCATGAGACTGACAGAAGTCATGAAATTCTTTTGAAGTAAATTCGCCTCCTCTATCGGATCTTAAAGCTTTAATTTCATAGTCACTTTCTTTCTCTACAAGTACTTTAAAATTTTTAAAAGTAGCAAAAACTTCAGATTTTTGGTTTAAGAAATAAACCCAAGTCTTTCTACTAAAGTCATTAATGAAGAGCAGAAAGTATTCACTTTTACCAAAGGAAGGTGGATTGATTGGACCACACACATTATGAACAAGCTGGAGTGGTTTGGTTGATCTTGACATGGCCTCATTTGAAAAACTCCTCCTTGCATGTTTTTCAAGAAAACAAGCTTCACACAATTCATTGGGATGGTTGATTGATCCCATGCACCAAATTCTCTTCTCCCATTGATTTGAGTGATTCAAAATTCAAGTGCCTAAATCGCATGTGCCAACACCATGATTCATCTTGCACATTAGCTTTCAAATGCTTTGCATCAATTGTCTTAAGATTCAGAGAAAATAATCTATTCATTGTCATATGTACTTTAGCAATTAGAATTCCACTTGAATCTCTAAGCCAAAGATACATATTTTTCATGTGGAATTCATATTCCTTTTTAAGAAGTTGGCCCTAACTCAAAATAGTATTTTTTAATTTTAGGACATAATAAATATCTTGAATTAACTTGTAGTAACCATTTTTACAGTAGATCAGAGTCATACCTATCCTTTCGATTGAATCTTTGAGGTATCTCCAAAGGACACATATGATTGCTTGCTCCATTGTCCATATACCACGAGCTACAATCATCCCTATCTTCTTCTTTGAGTGCCAAAAACAATGTTGACTCATATTCATCTTTCTTGTCGTAAAAAAGGTTATCTTTCTCTTAAACATTTCTATGACATTCCCAAGAATAATGTCCAAATTTATGACAATTATAACACTCTATTTTTGTCATACTTTTGTCCATTATTTTCTTGGTAGTAGCCACGTGCTCTTCCTCCTCTTTGTCCACGACCAAGACCTCTGAATGTTTGGTGAATTTTAACTTCATTGTTGAAGTTGTTACCATTACTTCTTCCTCTTCAATGATTCTCATGGTCTCGTCCTCGTCCATTCCCTCGATAACTCTTTTGACCTCCATAATCCTTAACGGATGCCTGAGTTTTAAGAATTTTCTCCAATGTCACTTCTTGTCTCCTTTTGTTCTTTTCTTTGTTGGCCTGTAAACAACCCTCCAGTTGCTCCACTATAACAGAGTCTAAATATTTAGGCTCTTCAATAGCACACACCACATAATCGAATTTAGGTGTTAAAGTGCGAAAGATCTATTCTACCACACGGGCATCTTCTTTGTCCTTCTCGTATCTTCTCAATTGATTTACGACAACCTTCACTTTTGAACAACAATCCGAAATGCATTCGGATTCTTTCATTTTTAAAACTTCAAAATCAGCCCTTAGAGTTTGAAGTTTTACCTTCCTCACATTGTCAACTCCTTGGAAAGAATTTTGTAAAATCTTCCAAGCTTTCTTTGAGGTGGTAGCATATGCCACTTTCTCAAGCATGATACCATCCAAACATTGGTGGATGAGCGTGAGAGCTTGTTGATCCTTCTTCCTTGTCTTTGCCAAGATATTTTTTTTATTTTGAGGCAGAGCTTCCTCATTATCGGGTTCTGCATACCCTCTGTCTATGATTTTTCACACATCTTGAGACCAAGAATGACTTTTATACGTAGACACCATTTCTCACAATTATCTTTTGTGAGACGGGGGTACTGAAAAGACAGCGGACCATTATTCACCATGGCTCTGATACCACGTTGTTAGGAAAAAAATAATAATCCCCCCCAAAAATAATATACACGGCAAATAATAATAACACAAGAGAGTAACAACAACACCAACTCTTTTAACGAGGTAAATACAATACCCAAGCGGAATAATATTACCACTATAATATTACAAGTTAGTAGTATCAAGAGACTACTACAATTTTGAAAGAAATAATACTCTTTATTTAAAATACCTCACTACAATATACTCACACTCACTATTTATCTCACAGACTATAATCTGTGGATTACTCTCTCTAACTTTTATTGCTTCTCTCTGTTTTTGGTGTGTTTCAAATGAAGAATCTTGTAAAATCTTCCAAGCTTTCTTTGAGGTGGTAGCATATGCCACCTTCTCAAGCATGATATCATCCAAACATTGGTGGATGAGCGTGAGATCTTGTTGATCCTTTTTCCTTGTCTTTGCCAAGACATCTTTTTCATTTCGAGGCAGAGCTTCCTCATTATCGGGTTTTGCATATTCTCTGTCTATGTTTTTTCACACATCTTGAGAGCCAAGAATGGCTTTCATACATAGACATCATTTCTCACAATTATCTTTTGTGAGACGGGGGTATTGAAAAGACATCGGACCATTATTCACCATGGCTCTGATACCACGTTGTTAGGGAAAAAATAATAATCCCGCCCAGAAATAATATTCACGGAAAATAATAATAACACAAGAGAGTAACAACAACACCAACTCTTTTAATGAGGTAAATATAATACCCGAGAAGAATAATATTATCACTATAATATTACAAGTTAGTAGTGTCAAGAGACTACTACAATTTTGAAAGAAATAATACTCTTTATTTAAAATACCTCACTACAATATACTCACACTCACTATTTATCTCACAGACTATAATCTGTGGATTACTCCATCTAACTTCTATTGCTTCTCTATGTTTTTGGTGTGTTTCAAATGAAGAAAGATGGCTTATATTTATAGCAAGTCTCACCGTCGAAACTACAAATCAGATTTGGCTTTTACAAAATCAGATTTGCATCTTTCCAAAATCGAATCTAGCTTTTGCAAAATCAAATTTATGTCTTTGCAATTTGCAAATGTAAATTGCACAACTTGTTTCAGCCGTCCATTCAACTTGTTGTCTTATTTTTCTTTTTCTTTTATTTTTTTCATTTAAATGGGTCCCACAAATTTACTATTAGCTATGGGGCATTAGTATCCGTACTAGGGCTGCTTATTGGGCGGATTGAGCGGTTATTTACTTTTAACGGTTTGGCTTATCGGTTATCGGCTTTTAAATGTATTAATCTGCTAGCCACCCGATAAGATATCGGGCGGATTGGTATCGGTTTACCTCTTATCGGACGGTTATCAGGCGATTTATCGGCCTAATTCTACCTATGGTAATCGACTACTAATTATACCTACTAATGTAACTCCTTGGGTAAACTCTGGTCTAAGACAGTAAGACTAGCAAAAACAGAGGCATTAAGTCATTAACCAAATTCATATTACTCTATCATATTCAACATTTAACCGTGTGCATACATTTGAGGTTTACAATGGATGAAATTGGTTTCAGATTTCAGACATGACATCAACAAATATACACTTTGCCTTTATAAACAAAAGCTTATACTTTTGTTACTGCCAAGTGCCAACTGCCAGTCTGCCATAATGCCCAGTTAACGACTTAACGTCCATTTTGTTACTGGCTTACTGCTAACTGCCATTACAGAAACAAAACGTCCATTTGCAAATTACAAAATGACAGTACTAAAAAGCAGAACACATTTGCAAATTGTACACAATCAGGGGACGCTCATTTGAGAAGTCCAGCAGCAGCAGGGCATTGGCCAAAATTCGCCTCTCAGCATCAACCAGTGTTACAGATCCCCATTGATTCAACCTGCTGAAAAGAAGAAGAAAAATGGTTTAAGTACTTCAACCTGCAAAGTAATTCAACCTGCAAAGTAATGGTTTATGTGATTCAACCTGCAAAGTAATTCATAGCATCCATGTTTTAAGTGTTTGATTTATTTTCAAAATGAACTAAACGAGAAAAAAAAATCTGCTTACTAACTAAAGTAACTTACTAATAAAAATACTTAAACTAAATAAGGAAACCTATCTCTTNCTGCTTACTAACTAAAGTAACTTACTAATAAAAATACTTAAACTAAATAAGGAACTATCTCTTGGAAATTAAGGAAACCTATCTTTTGCTTCCCACTGTTAGTTCAAAATGAACTAAACTATCTCTTGTTAAGAATCAAACCATCACAATCACAAACAAGGGTTAGTTTCTTCTTTCTCTACTTTTTGCACTCCTAGCCACAGAGGGGAAATGAGGCTCAAATAATTGAGAATCCAATAGCATAAGTGTGAAATTAAAGAAGATGAAAAAATCCCAGGAAACGTGAAACTAATCTATATATGGAAACTGCTATGCTTTTTTTTATCATCCTATTCTTGGAGAAACACAATGCAAAAAAAAAAAAAATTATCTTTAACTTTTGATTTTGAAGACATCAACAAGAAAAGAAACTTACCAGATTTTAGGCGAAACAGAGAGAGGGATACCAGAGACGGCGAGTCACAAGTAGACCGGAGACGGGTAGACGGCTGTCGCCCGTCGGGCGTCGGCTGGTAAAGTGAAGTCGATGAGGACGAGGACGACTGGCGGACTGGACGAGGACGAGGAGACTGTACGAGGACGAGGACTCGAGGTCGAGCCGTCGAGGAGAGTGGAGACTGGAGAGTGGAGACTGGAGAGTGGGGCAGACGGACGACGGCAGTAGGCGTTAGGAAATAGGAAATTAGGAATTAAGTTTAGGGTTTCTGTTTGTTTAAGAATTAGGAGAGTGGAAGGGTTTTTGTCATTTTGTGTTTTGTTTTTGATATTTAATATATAATATATAATTATATATGGATAAAAATAAATTTTATATTCTTAACGGGTTAACGGATTAGCCGTTAAGAAAATTGAATAATCCGCCCCCAAACCGATAAGCCGTTAATTAAAAAATCCCAATCCGTTCCCCGTCCGTTAAACCGTTAATCCGATACCGGTAAGCCATTAAGCTTCGGTTCAGTTTGGTTTTCGGTTTCGGATCGGTTTTGAACACCCCTAC
>ML400332.1:0-23352 GCA_005239525.1 Nicotiana knightiana | reverse complement strand
CACCGGCCCGCCTTTTTTCCCCCTTCATAAACACAATATTTCAAGGAAAAGCAAATTTCACGTTTGGTCCTAAATGTGTTGCTTAGCTCTAAATGGTCGTCTCTTAAAAGCAATTAATGGACACAATTTTAAAACGAATAAGACTCCTTTTTATATGTGTTTGTGTTTGTGTTTGTGTTTGTGTTTGTGTAGATAGAGTAGGGATAACAAGGCATCTACCCTTTTATCCCTATTATTTTGGGTTTGGTAGAGCTCATGCAATCATCTTCAACCCTGTAAACGTGGTCCTTCTTAAGTATAGGGTGGGAGGCGTCCTCATTCGAAGAATATTTTACGACTACAAAAGTTGTCACTCGATTTAATTGATGGCTTTTGTCTGGCAATCAATATTAAAAGCGTGAAATGTGATGACAACGAAGAAATAATCCAATTTCCTTTTTTCATATTTTTACCACGAACGTGACTAGTTGTAGGTTAATGTGCAAGTGCACATCTACGAACAATATCAGCTACGGGTTCAAAAAAATCTAATAATTTCTGTTTAAACCTTATATTTGTATTAAAAAATTTATTATACTCCACTAAAGGGGATCTAGTAGCTTAATTAGATTGAACATGAGTGTTTATCTCGAAATACGAGTAACAATTAAACTTGTAATGTGATTTTAAGGATACGTGATCAGATTCAATACCAATTGATAAAAAACAGATTAAGTGAATGAATTGAACGGTAAAGATAAGTCAAATCGGCCGGTGTTGCAGCGATATGTCGACCTCGATTATGAACAAGCTCGAGATCAGATGTTAAGGACAAAAAACAGTAGCAAAAATGTAAGCAAGAAAAGAACAACGTATTATTATTTCTCAGTAAGTGTATCTGATCCTTACAAATGAACGGGGTTCCCCTTTATATAGTAAAGGAATCCTAAATAATACACAACTCTAATTTCGAAAATAAAATCCATAATGGATGTCAATAACCATTAGTGGTTCTGTCATTTCCGAGATTCCCGCCGTGATCTATGGTCGATCGCTGATATCTCGCTATTCTGTTGCTTGATGTTGGTCATGCCCGATCTCGATCCTTCGGTCTTCGTATCTTCGAGCTAGAGCTCGTTTCATTATGAGCTTAATCTCGAGGCAGTCCCTCGAGCCCATAATATCAGACATACTCGATTTTAACCGTATACAGATAGTCCCCGCGTTTCTTAGAGTAAAATGATAAGAAACAATTTGAGCCTCGATTCCTTTATACGTAGATCATGACGCTGTCTTTATGACGTAAGCGATGGATGTGACCAAAACATCCCGCCGGTTCGGTTCCCCAAATCATCAATGCTTGTCAGTCATCGGTCGGCCATTAGTGCCACCGAACCGTTGCCACAAGTCTATAAATATCACCTCCTTCATTGATTTAAACTTTACTTTTGCTTTGGTTAAAACTCTCAACTTTCTAACCCTTCTCATCTTCCTTTTATTGCCGCTTGTAACGCCGCCGTTGTTCTCATCGGAGCCATCAATTTTAAACCTATATTCCACCTTCTTTGCATACACAAATGGCGAAAACCTCCAAGACTGTGCCGCAGAAAGAAAAGGCTTCATATTCCTCTTCCCGGCCGGCCGGTGATAAAACACCAGTAGAAACGACCCCCCATGAGTATGTTCCGGGCCCATGCGTTCTAAAATCCGACTTCAAAGTCGAGAACCCCTCATCAGTACCAGGCCTATGCGAACATGTGTCGACGTACATGTGTTCGATTATGAAGAGCCACTTCGAGGCCATGAAGAAGGACTGCAAATGGGGTTCTGAGGTAGTGGTGCAAATTCCTACTCCTGAAGAGAGCATCACCGCACACGTAAAGGGGTTCTTATGTGTTTACACTTACCCCTTCACACTGGGTCCCGTCGACCCCGTGATTTTTGACTTCTGCAGAAGGTACGAAGTTACCCTCGGTGATATCTACCCTTCACTATGGCGCATAGTAATCATACTGCACTTTTTCTCCAACGAGACCGGGGGGTTGGAGTTCACTCTGAACCACCTCATACAGTTGTACCGGCCTCGACTTTATCGAGGGCTGATTAAGCTTCAATGCCAGGCAACAAAGATCTTATTCTAGAGCATCGACGAGGATAAGGATCGAGGTTAGATGAGTCAATTCATACGGGTGAGGACCTGTGATATAATACCGGAGGAGAAAATGTCGTTCCCTGAGGAATGGAACCTCGATCGTAAGTAAATCTTCGTATCTCAATTTCTATGTTTCTTTCACTTTCCCTTATATTTCCCTTTGGTATGCAGCTACCTCTTGGATGCCTCAAGCGGTGCCCGATCTCAAAGATTGGGTCTGAAAGCTAGCCTCTACTTCTACTCGTGCCGAACGAGCATGGTGGGATTTGGCAAAGGGCAAGTGGGAGGCCAAGAACCACGGTAAGATCTCTCCCTATGTATTCTGAAGTAACTTCATGCTTTGTCTATTATTAATCTTCCTTCATGTAGGTCTGACCAAAGACGCCACTCTGAGGTCTTCAAGTGAAGGAGGAGAATCCAAGTCCCCGGCTCCGAAGTCGGAAAAGGATAAGAAGAGAAAGGATGCCTCGTAGTCCGAGGTCCCCAAACCCAAACTTTGAAGGGTGAGGAGAAAAACGGCCGCTCTCTCAGTGGACAGGGTCCAAAATTTAAGATATGAAGACGAGGAAGAAGAAGAAGACACTTTGGCACTGAAGGTCCACTCCAGGAAGGCCATCGAAATCACCAGTCCTTCCGAGCTGCCACCTACTGCAACTAAGCCTTGTATCGAGGAGGCTTTGAAGAAAAATTCGGGTATGAATCCCGAATCTCCATAGGTCGAGATTGTTTCTCAATCAAAAACTTCTACATCGGGCGGGGCTGGTTCCGAAACACAAAAAATTGGACAGAGCGCTCCGAGCGACTCGCTCGAGGCCATGACAACGGGTCAACTGCCTTTGCTGCTGGTCTTTTCTGAAGAAGCAATAAGGGAGGCCTGAGGGTTGAAGACTCTCGAGATTGGCGGGGGATCTAGCATAGGTAATCCTTTTTGGATTTCTTTGTGGGGGTCGATGACGCCTCCGACATCAATTATGCTTCGATCATTATGGCGGAAGCCCAGCATCTCTTTTCTCGTGTAAGTACCCGTTGCTTGTTGGTTATTTTACTTCACCCTTTTCTTTATAAATCTAACTTGTGCTTTCTTCCTTGTATAGGCTTCTGTTAAGTTCCGACCTGACCTTAGTCAGTGTGAGACTGAACTCCAAAAGGTCTCGGAAGAGAGAAATGCCTTGAAGATACTTTGTGGACAAAAGGACGAGGTCATAAAGGACCTTCAAGCGGACCTGGACAAGGCTCGTGAAAAGGAGGCCAAATTAGACAATCAGGTAACCCAACCTTCTGAAAAAGTATGGAATCAACTCGACTGCGGAAGCTAATACTTCGCTATCTCAGCTGCAACAGAAGGTAGAAAAGATCGAGGTCTTCCGGGCAGAGGTCGATCAGGTCAAGGCCGATAGTGATCGGTGGAAAGGAACATGGACCGACTAGCTGCAGAATAGGAGGAAGCCTTGGCCAAAATATCTTCAGCTGAGGCCCAACTTCGAAGCTTAAAAGAGAAAAGCTCGGCCCAGGCCAAGAGGATCGAGGAACTTGAAGCCGGGCTTGCTGAGGCCAAGGCGGAGATTAAGAAGACCAAGGTCATGGCGAATAAGTCCATTGCCATGTACCGGACTGATGCCGAGGCTGTTCAAATACAGTTAAGGGAGGCTTCCGACCGGGAGCAGTGGAGAAATGATTTGGCAAAGTGCAAATCCCAGAGGAAAACCCTCGAGGAAATTCATGCTCGAGGTTTTGACCTTTTCGAGGAAATCGCTTGGGCCAAAGAACTTGAAGACGAAGCCAGGCAGCTTGCCTCTTTTGATGATGAGGATGATGATGATGATGATGATGATGATGATGAAGATGTTGATGAAGAGGGCAGCCGAGGTGGGTCTGATGGGGGGCCTGAAGAAGAAGTTGCTGCTGGAGAAGTTGCTCGAGAAGAAGTCAATCCCGAGGAGACTGGCCTCGATCGTAGTTAGATTTTAGCTTCTTTTTCTTTTTCTTTTTGCAAGACCTGGATTGGTCTCTTGTACATGTTTTTTTGATATATATAGTAGAAAGAATATTTATTCAAATGACTTCATATATTTCAAGTCCGGATGTGTTTTTGTCTTCATTGAAAATGTTGAAAATTTTCATTGCTGTAATTTTACTAAGTTCAGTTCGTAGCCGAAGTAAACCCTTAAGTTTTTCGTTTATACTAGGGTAAGTCTCCGAGCTCGGAAATTCACTTGAGACTTTACCTCGGGGGTGGCTTGATCGAACCCATAGATGTATTATTTTTATAACCAAGTTCGAATGGATCTTGAACTTTAGAATAAAGTAAACCCTTAGGTTTTTATCAAATGATGTAAGTTTTGAGTTTACAGTGATATACCCCTTAGGGTTTTATGGTAAATCTTTGAGCTATAATCAACTTTATTTGAGCTCGGAATAGAGGAACCCTTGGGTGCGAATCGAGTGAGAACGAAGTCTCGAACTCTAATTGTATATCCCCTTGGACTCTTTTAGATCGGGCCAATTTGGCCTCAGAAAATGGCTATTATTTTCCCTTTTTCTGCTACAAGACTAAGTGAGAATTTCTTTATGCCTTAGCATATGTTTTTTATACCCATTGGATTTTTTGAGGATCCGATGATCAGAACCTCATTTTTCTGTTTTATGTCTCAACGTGTTTTTGTTAAGATAATTTGATACCCCTTAAGGTTTTTCGAAGGCTGATATTATCGAAGCCTTTTAGTTATTCGAGGGCTGAATTTATCGAAGCCCTTTTTTTATTTGCTTTGCTGAGGGCAGCCTTTTTAACTGGTTTTTCAAAGTATTTAAAGTCCTTTTGGTTATTGCGAAATTCGGACGTCTCCGAGCCGCGTTATTTTGGTCGTAGCCTTTAATGTGGCTGTAGCCTTCGAGTATGTCTCTTGGAATTATTTCCCGATAACATTTCGAACTTATTCAAAATGTTAGTCCCCGAGCATGATGACAATAATATTTCGAACTTGTTCGAAATGTTAGTCCCCGAGTATGGTGGCCTTGGCTTAAATATTGAGGGGTGCCTCTTTGAGGTCTTGTGACTTCGAATTTAGTAACTCGAGTATGCAGTCCCAAAGTGTATATTTTTGCTTGGCTCTTGAGCCATTTTTCACAAGTGTTAGTTTTGCATAGTAGATCAGAATCATAAGTATGCGATTTGTATAGTAGAGAATTTTCTCCGAAACACGAAATGTTCGAGAAAAACTCTTCTTTGAATAATTTATACATGCGTACATTTCTTGTTGTCGGGACTCGGCTAATCTATATGGACACGGTTCATTCGACTATTTGGCCCATTACAAATTTTTCCTATCGAGGCCCATTGATACGAGGTATATTTCTCGAACATATAGCATCTGAGAGTAATGCCCCCCAACATTCGGGGTTGATTTCAAAGAAGCCCTAGATAATGTTGAATTATCCTCAGGTAGCACCTAATTGTTTCCTCGTTAAAAACCTTGCTGGAAAAACCCATTTGGGATAAAAATCGATCTAAGGGAAAAAGAATGCAACGCGTACTTTAAAACCTGAGGTCTCGATGTCTTAGGTCGAACTCCTGCAATGAGTTAGTTCCGATTATGTATATAAATGAAAGAAAAGAGAAAGTCACACCTTAGCAATAGTATCACTTAAGAGGTGATATGTTCCAGTTATTCGGCAGTGGTTCACCATTCATTGTTCCGAGTTTGTAAGATCCTTTCCCGACTATGTCGAGGATTTGGTAGGGTACTTCCTAATTAGGGCCGAGTTTTCCTTCATTAGGATCTCGAGTGTTGATGGTGAATTTTCTTAGGACTAAGTCCCTGACTCTGAAATGTTGAAGGTTGGTTCTTCTGTTGTAGTACCTTTCGATTTGTTGCTTTTGTGCTGCCATTCGAACGAGTGAAGCTTCTTGTTTTTCATCTAACAACTCGAGGCTGGTATTCATGGCCTCATGGTTTGATTCCTCTATTGCATGTCAAAACCTGGCGCTGGGCTCTCCGACTTCGACCAGTATCAAGGCTTCGGAGACATATACCAAGGAAAGCGTGGTTGCTCCTGTACTGGACTTCGATGTCGTTCGATATGCCCATAGGACCTCGGGCAATATTTCCCTCCAGTTCTCTTTGGCTTCGTTTAGCCTTTTCTTCAAGTTTTGGATGATAGTCTTGTTCATTGATTCGGCTTGCCCGTTCCCACTAGGGTGATACGTTGTTGATAGTATCCTCTTTATTTTATGATCTTCGAGGAATTTCGTTACTTTGTTTCCGTTGAACTGTTTGCCGTTGTCACATACTATTTCTGCGGGTATCCCAAATCAACATGCGATGTGATAATCTATCACTTCCTTTTCCCTAAGTTTTTCGAAGTCCTGTGCTTCAACCCATTTAGAGAAATAGTCAGTCATAAATAAAATGAACTTAGCTTTACCTGGGGTTGATGGCAGAGGGTCAACGATGTCCATTCCCCATTTCATGAATGTCCACGGGGATAGGACCGAGTGAAGTTGTTTGCCGGGCTGGTGGATCATTGGTGCAAACCTTTGACATTTGTCGCATCTTCGAATGAACGCCTTAGAGTCTTTTTCCATACTATCCCAATAGTATCCTGCTCTGACGACCTTTCGAACTAGTGACTCGGCACTCGAATGGTTCCCACAAGTGCTGTCGTGGATTTCTTGCATAACATAGTCAGTATCTCCCGGTCCCAAGCGTATCGCCAATGGACCATCGAACGTCCTTTTGTATAACGTTTCGTCCTTATCTAATGTAAAACGGGCAGCTTTAGTACGTAAGGCCCTCGACTCTTTGGGATTCGATGGAAGCATTCCGTTTTTCAGGTACTCGGTGTATTTATTTCTCCAGTCCCAGGTTAAGCTTGTAGAATTTATTTCAGCACGTCCTTCCTCGATCACAGACCTCGAGAGTTGGACGACAGTCCCCGATATGATCTTATCTTCTTCGACCGATGATCCTAAATTGTCAAGTGCATCGGCCTCAGTGTTTTGTTCTCGAGGTATATGTTGTAGAGTCCACTCATTAAAATGGTGCAAGGTTACCTGCAACTTGTCAAGTACCTTTGCATTCTATCCTCTCGAACTTCGAAGGTTCCATTTACCTGGTTCACTACCAGTAGAGAGTCACATTTAGCTTCAGCGACTTCCGCTCCCAAGCTTCTAACTATATCGAGACCTGCAATCATGGCCTCATACTCAGACTTGTTGTTAGTCAATTTGGAAGTTTTAATAGATTGTTTAATAATACTGCCCGTGGGCGGTTTCAATACAATGCCAAGCCCGGACCCTTTCACATTTGAGGCGCCATCTGTGAAGAGGGTCCATACCCCCATGATGTACATGAATTTAGTAGAAGTTCCTTTTCCACTTCAAGTACGAGGGTTGGCATAAAATTTTCCATGAAGTTCGCTAAAATTTGAGACTTGATGGCCGTTCGAGGTTGATATTCGATATTGTACCTGCTGAGTTCGACAACCCATTTGGTCAATCGGCCCGATAATTCAGGCTTGTTCAAAACATTTCGGAGTGGATAAGTGGTTATCACGCATATGGGGTGACACTGGAAATAAAGCTTTAATTTTCTAGATGCGCTTATAATGCAAGTGCCAACTTCTCTAAGCGTAGATACCTAGTTTCAGCATTTCCTAAGGTTCGACTTACGTAATAAACAGGAAACTGTGTACCTTGCTCTTCTCGAACCAGAACACCACTTACCGCTATCTCGGACACCGCCAAGTATAAGTAAAGCTTCTCATCTGCCTTCGGAGTGTGGAGCAGAGGTGGGCTCGATAAGTATCGTTTCAATTCCTCCAATGCATGTTGACATTCCGGAGTCCATGCGAAGTCATTTTTCTTTTTGAGTAAGGAGAATAACCTGTGGCTCCAGTCCGATGACCTCGAAATGAATCGACCCAAGGAAGCTATCCATTCAGTTAACCTTTGTACGGCGTTTACCCTGTTTACGACGGTGATGTCCTCGATGTACTTAATCTTATCGGGGTTGATTTCGATTCCCTGATTTGACAACATGAAGCCGAAGAATTTTCCCGAACCAAACCCGAAAGCCCATTTCTCGGGGTTGAGCTTCATGTTGTACTTCCTCAAGATTTCGAATATTTCCTGCAAATGACTCAAAGGGTCCTCTGCGCACAGGGACTTAACTAACATATCATCAATATAAACTTCCATTGATTTACCTATTTGTTCTTCGAACATTTTGTTAACTAGGTGTTGATATGTAGCTCCTGCATTTTTTTTATCCCGAAGGGCATTACATTATAACAATAGGTGCCATACTTAGTGATAAAAGAAGTCTTCTCTTGGTCTCCTAGGTCCATTTGGATCTGATTGTACCCAGAATAGGCGTCGAGAAAAGTAAGGATCTCGTTGCCGGCCGTGGCATCAATGCGATCGATGTTAGGCAATGTAAAAGAGTCTTTCAAACATGCTTTGTTCAAGTGCTTATAGTCTACACACATTCTAGGCTTGTTCCCCTTTTTGGGGACAACAACTACATTAGCCAACCATTCGGTATATTTTACCTACCGAATGGATCCTATTTTGAGAAGTTTGGTTACCTTATCCTTTATGAAGGCGTGCTTTACCTCGGACTAGGGTATTCTCTTTTGTTTTATTGGTCTGAAGTTGGGATCCAGGCTCAGTCGATGAGTTGTTATATCCGGTGGGATTCCTGTCATGTCTTTCGCTCGAGTAGATACTCGATTAGTATCATCTGTTCCACCTCCTCGACCGTTGACTTGGTTGCATCTGACTCTTCGGGAACAGCAAAAGTCCGAGGAGTTAGAAAATACTCTTCTTCCTGTTTCTCCGATTTGGTCGAGGCTGGGGGCGGTGATTGCTATGGCCATCTGCTTATCGTTGGTGCTCGATTTTTCTGAAGTTGAAGGTGTTGATATTGGCGTTACCTCGTCAACCACAAACATTTCCTTTGCAACGTGTTGTTCCCCGTAAACCGTTTTCACACCATCCGTCGTCGGGAACTTCATCATTTGGTGAAAGGTCGATGGTACCACCCTCATGTTGTGGATCCAAGGCCTTCCGAGCAGTGCATTATATCTCATGTCGCCTTCGATGACATGGAATTTCGTATCTTGGATAGTTCCAGCCACATTTACTGGTAACATTATCTCCCCCTTCGTTGTTTCACTAGCTATGTTGAAGCCGTTTAGGACTCGAGATACAGGTATGATTTGATCCTGCAGCTCGAGCTGCTCTACGACCCTCGATCTGATGATGTTCGCCGAGCTACTTAGATCCGCTAAAACACGCTTAACTTTAACTTTATTTAATAAAATGGAAATTACAGGCGTCGTTGTGTGGTTGAGAAATGCCTTCCGCTTCTTCGTCATTGAATGATAAAGTGCATTCGAGCATATAGTCTCGAGTCCGTTTTTATCTGGTGATAGACACCTTTGTGCATTTGAATATAGGTCCTTGTGGGATGTCGACCCCGCCAACGATCATGTGTATAACATGTTGAGGTTTTTCTTGTTCATTTTTTCTGTTAGCATCTCTTTCTCTGAAGTGATTTTTAGCTCGATATTGAGGAACTCTCGAAGATGTCCTTCGTTGAATAGTCGAGCTACTTCCTCCCTCAGCTGCCTGCAGTCTTTGGTACTATGGACATGTGTGCCATGATATTTACACATTAGATTTGGGTTCCTTTGAGAGGGATCGATCATTATCGGTCTGGCCAACTAGTATCTTTGATCCTTCTGATAGCCGAGACAATCCCTGATGCATCGACGCTGAAATTATATTCCAATAGCCGAGGTGCTTATGTGGGATCCGCATATTTGTCGAAGCCAGTTTTACTCATAAGTCCCCGAGAATTTTACCCTCGGTCACTCCTTCGATCGTTCCGGGCGGAGTTGCGCCCCAGACCGTTATTCCTCTGATCTGTAATATATGGCTGGTACCGATCTTTATTCGGCCTCGATTCTCTATCAACATCCCTCTGATTTTTAACTGTCGATCGGTTTAGATGTATTGAGCCTGAAGGGGCTCCCAATTGGTTGTCCTCGACCCTGATCTTCGAATGATATCGGTTTTGAACATCTGGCCAAGTCACAACTGGGTACTCGATCAAATTCTGCTTCAGCCGGTGTGATGCTATCGAACTCCGTTCATCCAATCCTTGGGTGAAATCCTGGACAGTCCAATCATTAGTGACTGGTGGTAACTCCATGCGTTCCATTTGGAATCGAGATTTGAACTCCCTTAGCATCTCGTTAACCCTCTGTTTCACTTTGAAGAGGTCTAGTTTTCTTGTTGCAACCTTTATGGCCCCAGCGTGTGCCTTTACGAATGAATCCGCCAACATGGCGAATGAGTCGATAGAATTCAATGGCAAGTTGTGATACCAAATCATGGCTCCCTTCGATAGGGTCTCTCCGAACTTTTTCAACAATACAAACTCGATTTCGTCATCCTCCAAATCATTACCTTTTATGGCGCATGTATAAGAAGTAACGTGCTCATTGGAGTCAGAGGTCCCATTGTATTTAGGTATATCAGGCATACAGAACTTCTTTAGGATGGGCTTCGGAGCCGTGCTCAGAGGGAACTTCTTGGAATCCATCCCCTTTTAAGATTGGTGGTGCCCCCGGTATCTGGTCAACTCGGGAATTGTAGGTTTCCACCTTCTTATCGTTGGCCTCAATTTTCTTCTCCCCCGATTCTATTCTCTTAGTGAGATCCTCGAGCATCCTCATTATGGAAAAATCGGTTGTCGAGGTATTATCACCCGATCTTTCAGGCACCTACTCGGTACGCAAGTAACCTCCATTTCAACCCTACTTGGTGCTCTGTGATGATTCTGCAACTGAGCAATGGAATTTTGTTGGGCTTGAAGCATTTCAATTACTTGGAGACTGACTCATTCGTCTCCTCTGACCTGTGCACCTCAACCGTCAGTTCGACCTTCTCTGCGTACACTTCCTTCGGGGTCTGTGCTTTAGTCTGCATTCAAAGCAACATGTAAATTGACATCAACCGGGTGGCTGGGCGGTGCTCCTCCGAGGTCAGCTTGCGTGTCATGACCCAAAAAACCCGTCGTGGAACCAGGCAAGCCACACATTTTGTTGAAATAAGATTTGTTTTTCAGAAAAATTGTAAATTCAGTAGCAGAAGTATCAACAATAATCCATTTAAAAGTTTAACATCATCAAAACATCATTTAAAAACCAAATCCAGATTTGGTGTCACCAAATCATGAGCTACTACAAGGTAAGAGTGCCGAAGTACAAAATAGACAACATAGTCTGAAATAATATAAATGCGACAGGAGGATAAAGAAGGAGAAATCGAGGATGCAATCGCCAACTGCTACCTCGAAGACTCCAGGGATCTTTGTCAACCAAACAACCACTGCTACCCCGCCTCGATGAACCTGGATCTGCACACAAGGTGCAAGGGGTAACATAAGTACACCAACTCAGAAGTAACGAACTCAAACTACGGGTTGAGAGGTAGTGACAGACTAAACCTCAATAATTGTAATGAAAATAGGACACAAAATTAAGGCATGCTCACAGTTTCAACAGATAATGAAAACAGAATACGACCGATATGATAAGTAACCCAGGTATATCTCAGTACTCTACATGCCAATGTATCAACAGTGTGGAAATACACCTAGTGCCCACAGCTCTCACACAGAAGTCCACTCAATACTGTATATGGCTCTCAGGCCCAGGGAAACTCCATCCTGGAATATACATAAACACCGGTGACAGTAGTCACTCAGTACTAAGGAAAAAGGCCAATCCAGCCCCCACGGAGAAGATCCATCTCCGGAATACAACACTCGGACAAGATCCATGTCCAGGGACGATCCATCCCTCACATATCATCAACTTCGGACGAGATTCAAGTCCAGGGAAGATCCATCCCTCAATATCAATGCGCTCATTGGGGGTTTAAAGACTCCGGAGGGTCTCCTATTGGACCAAGCGCTATATCAAGCCAACTAAGGCATGATCAGAGTATCGCTGCGGTGTGCAGTCCGATTTCACAACTGTCTCAATAACAGGCTCTCGGCCTTACTCAGTCATTATTCTCCAGTCTTGCTCACATGGGCTCACAAATGCATGAACTAGCCCGAAACAATGATAAATATATAAAATCAACAATTATCAAGACTGAGGCATGAAATGATATGCTATGACAGGACTGAATATACAAAATCAAATAAACACATAAGGAGACAGCAATACATGACCACTTGGGTCTCAGAATTTTCGGCGTGAAGCCCTAGCATTTGACTTAACATGATTTCTATCATGTTCACATTAACCACCACAATAAAAGTGCGGATATCTATCCGAAATAGCTACTTGACGGTGCCATGTGATGAGCCAGGCCACAATCACTCTGTGTACGCCCGCACGCCCGTAAATTGGCATGTGCGTCACCTAAATTATAATCATATAGCATATAGTTTGGGGTTTCGAACCCTCAGAACCAAGTTTGGAAACGTTACTTACCTCAAAACCGGCTAAAATCCTAGCCCTCAATGGCTTTGCCTCAAGACTCATCCTCCGATTGCTCCAAATCTAGCAACAAATCAGATTTATATGTTTAATATATATCAAGGAACGAATCCCAATTATCAATATTAGGCACAAATCCCGAAATTGGTCAAACCCAAACCCTGGGCCCACATATCGAAATTTGATAAAAATTACAAAACCGGGATCCTTACACTCTCACAAGTATACATACCAAATACACCAAAATCCGACAACAAATGGCCCCTCAAATTCTCAATTTAAAGTCTAGAACCTCAAAACCTAATCCCCCAATTTTAGTCACTAATTTCCATAAATTTCGCCCCCAATCAGTCAAATAATCATACATAAACGAGTTTTAAGTCCAAAAGTCTTACCTCCACGAAGAACCCTCGAATTTCCTCTTCAAAATCCTCCAAAAGCTTCAAACCCGTATAGAAATGGTGGAAAATGACCATAACTCGCTAAGGGTTCTATTTATATGCTCTGCCCAGCGATGACCGCACCTACGGCTAAATTTATCTCACCTGTGGACCCGCACCTGCGGTCCCAGGTGCGCACCTCCACAAATAACTCAAGGGTCCAAAATCTGCACCTGCGACCCACCTACCGCACCTGCGACTCCGCAGGTGCGGCCCATCCTCCGCATCTGCGGTCCTTCTCCAGCCTATCCAATTTCGTATCTCCGATCCCTCCTCCACTTCTGCAGACTCGCACCTGCGGTCCCTATCCGCAGGTCGGGAAAACCAGAAGGCTTCACACCAGCAGTTCCAAAATTCCAAAAACCATGCCGATAACTATTCGAACTCATCCCGAGGCCCTCGGGACCTCAACCAAAAGTTCCAACAAATCATAAATGATCACTCGGACATAGTCGAACCTCTAAACACCCAAAATAACACTGAAACATAAAATCATGAACTAGATAGTTCTTCTCATGAATCTTCAACTGACGAGAAGCATAGGCTATAAACTTGCCGTCCTGCATCAACATTGCACCAAGCCCAACCTGATGGCGGGTTAACTTATCAGACCTGATGGCATATTCTGATATTGTCAAATGACCTGACGCAACCGTGACTTCCACACTGAGTAGACTTTTGTAGACTTCAAGTTGTTTGAATAACTCCTCTAGTACTGAGGTATAAGGTTATCAAGGAGGTAGACATACTGAAATTCCCAGCTTTATGTCTTGCAAAAATCCCCGACTTTATACATTCCAAGCCACAACCGATATGACACGCGGCCTCGCAATCTATTCCTTGACAATGGACTCCCCCCATGTGGCACGCAATCATAGGTCACAATACCTGATAATCCACGATGTTAAACTTCACAGCTCATATAAATCAACCCCGTTGCGTTACACTTATTTCCATGGTGTGCAATACTTCATGAAAGCGGTCAAGAAAATCATTTGGGTCTTCAAAAGATATACCACTGAAATGGAGTGGAACTTGTTTGGTAACTTGTCCAACCTCAATAAACAGACTAGTGCATCCTGCAACCATGGAGTAGCTATAAATCCATCCGGAATCTGAACTAGTTCAACATATACTGACCGAGCTAGAACCTCCGCATCTAGATCCATTTGAGACTGTACAATAAGTGCTGAGGTTCGAGCTTTAGACTGCGCTCTGCTTCTGTCTCTTCCCTTGATCATACCTGTCACTGGGGCTTCCTCTCTTGTTCGGTCATTGACGTTTCGCGTGTTGTCGAGATTAGCGAGAGGACAAGAGTAGGCAAGTTCAATCATCAATGATAGAATAAATTCGCACGATGGAGATGAAGAAATGTGGAGTTATTCCTAACTTTGCAGCCTCTGGGGGATAAATACAGACGTCTCCGTACCGATCCCTCAGACTCTACCAAGTTTGTTCGTGAGTTGTGAGACCTAAGCAACCTAGAGCTCTGATACCAACTTGTCACGACCCGGAATCCCACTTTCGGGCCGTGATGGTGTCTAACGTCGAACCCGCTAGACAAGACAACGTGTATAGTTAAACTAACATGATAACACCGAATTAACAGAATAAACTAAAACAGTTCACAATTTTTAACAGCGGAAATAGATAAAGTGTCAAAGCTAAGTAAGGGTAACATAATACAACTTGGCAATAATTCCCCAAAACCTGGAGTCACAAACTCACGAACTGTCTATAGGAGTGCTAAATAGAAAGTCTGAAATGAAATACATGACTGTCTTTGAAAACTAGAGGAAAAATAAGACAGAAATACAGAAACTAGGGATAGGAGAGACGCCAAGGCCCACAAATGCCAGCGGATATACCTTGAAGCCTCTGGGGTGGACTGAAGGAGACTCCCTCAACGCTGTCCACTGGGTCCGGGTGTGGGATCTTCACAACAATAAGATGTGTAGTATAGCATCAGTACAACCGACCCCATGTACTGAGTAAGTGCCGAGCCTAACCTCGGCCGAAGTAGTGACGAGGCTAGACTTGACAACAAACGTTAACCTGACCTATTCTATAACATATATCGTGGAAAAACAAAGCAAGAGATAAACAGATACGTAAGGGGATAGGGGAGCAGACAATGGGGTAACAAGTGAGATAGAGCAGTTAATCGTACAATGCAATGTACGATGTAAGATAACATGAAACATGGCACGACATCACCCTTCGTGCTTTACTCTCTTTCTCACGATACAATGTATAATGTATGGCAATGTAAATCATGGAACGACATCAACCTTCGTGCTTTTAAATATAAATCATGGCACGGCATCAACCTTCGTGCTTTTAAATATAAATCATGGCACGACTTCACCCTTCGTGCTTTTACTCTCTTCCTCACTATGCAATATATGATGTAATCAATGTAAACAATGGCACGACATCACCCTTCATGCTTTTACTCTCTTCCTCACTATGCAATATATGATGTGATCAATGTAAATCATGGCACAGAATCACCCTTCGTGCTTTACACTCTTCCTCACCAATGCAATGAAAATTATCAAAATGGAAAGGAATGCAGCAAAGTGGAATCACAAATCATAATCACCCGACAAGGGGAAAATATTAGGCATTATCATGACAAATTGCCCGGCAAGGGTCTCAGCTATAACCAACCTTTTCAAGTATATCCTTTACAGTTGGGTCCTCAATAGGACCATTTCATCACAAGTTCATCAATGAGGATTTTCAACACAATCAACTTCCAAGTAGAGATAAATTCATAATACAATGGATATGGAAGTAAGGACAAGAATTTCATCAAAAATGGACTCACGGGCATGCTTGACACACAATGCAGAGGTACTCGTCACCTCACCTATGCATTGTACATGATAAACACTTAGCGCATAGCATACGATACCTATTCCCTCATCAAAGTTAGGCAAGACACTTACCTCGGGTCCAAAAATAGCAATCAAGCCTCTAACACCGCCTTTCCTTTTGAATTCAACTCCGGAACAACAATATCTAGACATAATTAACTTAAGTATATCAATAATGACTCAATAAATCGATCCCATAGCCTAATTATCCATTTCCTAGCCTTCTTCCAAAAATACCAAAATTCGACCCTGGGCCTGCTTGGTCCAAACACGAGGCTCGGACCAAAACCCGATCACCCATACCCCCACGAGTTCAAATATATGATTTGTTTTGAAATCCGACCCCAAATTGAGGTTGAATTACCCAAAATTCCCAAAACCCTAACTCTACACAAAACCCCTAATTTCTACTTTGATTTCATGATTTTAGGCATAGATTCTAGGGTTAAATCTTGTAAAAAGAAGTTAAGGAGTAAAGAAAATGAGTTAGAAATCACTTACTATTGTTTTGGAGAAGGAAGAGTGTTTGGAAAATCTCCTCTTATGTTTTTAGGGCTTTGAAAAATGAAAATAATTGAAATTCCCATCTATTTATACCCCCCTCAGGTCCCCCACCGCGGTCAGCGAAAAATGGACTGCGGTCGAGCTAGCAAAGAGCAAGAAAAATGACTACAGTGACATGCTTTAGTATTTTGGCTATAACTTTCTCTACAGATGTCCAAATTACGTTTTCTTTACCTTTCTGGAAACTAGACACGAAGGGGTACAACTTTAGTTTTTGAATCATCTCAAAATTTCAAAAGATATAGGCCTACGAATTCGGACCAGTGGCCCAGCTCCTCCACCGCGGATCGCAAAAAAACGACTGCAGCCACGAAGCCCTCAGCGTGGTCCGCGAAAAAGGACCGCGGACCTCGGTGGTACGCTCAGAGATCTGAGTTCTGTGACCTCCAACAACTATATTTTAAGCCTAAAGACCTCCCGGGACCTACCCAAAACTCACCCGAGCCCTCAGAACCTCAAACCCAATGTACACACGACCTCAAAATCATCCTACGGACTTATTCGAGTAATGAAACCACCAAAATAACATAAAAAATAATGACTTAAACTCCAAAATCTATACAATTTTCTCAAATTTCATAAACTATCAAATTTTCCATTTTATCCGAAACACGTCAAACCAAGTCCGTTTTACACCAAATTTTACAGATAGCTCATATAACACATATTAAACTTGTTCCGGGCTCCGGAACCATAATACGCGCCCAGTAACACATGTTTCACATTAAAATTCATTTTTCAAAAGTCTTTATTATTTTCAGAAAATAACTTTCTTTAAAAATTCATTTCTCGGGCTTGGGACCTCGAAATTCGATTCCGGGCATACGCCCAAGTCCCATATTTTTCTACGGACCCTTCGGGACCGTCAAATCACGGGTACGAGTATGTTTACCAAAAATGTTGACCAAAGTCAACTTTAATCAACTAATTATTATGAAATCAACTTTTCACCATGTTTTCACATAAAAGCTTCCCGGTTACACGCCCGGGATATGCACGCATATCGAGGTGAGATTAACGGAGGCTTTCGGGGCCTCGAACACAGATTTAGCTAAATTAACATAGAATGACCTTTTGGGTCATCACAATCTCCACCTCTAAAACAAACGTTCGTCCTCGAGCAGACATAGAAAGGTACCTGAGTATGAGAAAAGAAGGGGATATCGGCTCCTCATATCGGACTCGGACTCTCAAGTCACTGCCTCGGCAGGCTGACCTCTCCATTGAACACGAACCGAAGGACAACTCTTCGATCTCAACTGACGAACCTGCCTAGCTAATATGGCTACCGGCTCCTCCTCATAAGTCAAATCCTTGTCCAACTGTACACCGCTGAATTCAAGAACATGAGACGGATCTACAATATACCTCCGGAGTATAGATACATGAAACACCGGGTGCACGGCTGACAAACTAGGTGGCAAGGCAAGTCTATAGGCCACCTCTCCTACCTTGTCCAGAATCTTAAATGGACCAATGTACCTAGGGCTCAACTTACCCTTCTTTCCGAATCTCATCACGCCCTTCATGGGCGACACCCGAAGAAATACCCGGTCGCCTATCATAAATGCTAAATCTCGAACTCGGCGATCCGCATAACTCTTCTGCCTGGACTGAGCTATACGAAGTCTATCCTGAATGATATTCACCTTGTCCAAGGCATCCTGGACTAAATCAGAACCCAACAATCTAGCCTCTCTCGGCTCAAACCATCCGACTGGAGACCGACACCGTCTACCATACAACGCCTCATACGGAGCCATCTGAATGCTCGACTGATAGCTGTTGTTGTAAGCAAACTCAGCTAAAGGCAAGAACTGGTCCCATGAACCACCAAAATCAATAACACAGGCCCGCAACATATCCTCCAAAATCTGAATGGTACGGTCGGACTGTCCGTCCATCTGAGGATGAAATGTTGTGCTCAAATCAATCTGTGTGCCTAACTCTCGCTGAAATACTCTCCAAAATGGGAGGTAAACTGAGTACCTCGGTCTGATATAATGGATATGGGCACACCATGTAATCTAACAATCTCTCTCATGTAAATCCTTTGCCAACTTCTCTGGTGAATACGACACTGATACCGGAATGGAGTGCGCTGACGTGTTCAGCCTATCCACAACAACCCAAACTGCATCAACCATCCTCTGAGTCCGTGGGAGCCCAACTACAAAGTCCATGGTGATACGCTCCCACTTCCACTCAGGAAGATGAATCTGCTGCATCAACCCACCGGGTCTCTAGTGCTCATACTTAACCTGCTGACACTTCAAACACCGAGCTACATAAGCTACAATATCTTTCTTCATCCTCTGCCACCAATAGTGCTGCCGCAAGTCCTGGTACATTTTTGCGGCGCACGGATGAATAGAATACCGGGAACTATGGGCCTCCTGAAGTATCAACTCACGAATGCCATCAATATCGGGCAGACAAATACGGCCCTGTATCCTCAGAACTCCCTCATAATCCACTGTGACCTGCTTGGCACCTCCATGCCGAACCATATCTCTAAGAGTGCATAAGTAACGATCATCATGCTGCCTGGACCGAATACGATCATATAATGAAGAACGGGCCACGGTATGGGCCAACACACTGCCAGTCTCAGAAACCTCCAATCTCACAAATCGGTTGGCTAAGGCCTGAACATCAAACGCAAGAGGTCGCTCCCCGACTGATAAATAAGCTAGACTGCCCATACTGACTGACTTCCGGCTCAAAGCATCGGCCACCACATTAGCATTTCCCGGATGATAAAGAATGGTCATATCATAATCCTTCAACAACTCTAACTTTTTACATGCATGCTAGTAGGTGAGGCTTTTTATTTGCCTCAATAGGATTAGTAAGGTAAGGTTTAGCCCAGTTTGTGTTGCTCTAGCCATATGCCTTTGGAAAGATATCCAAATGGCTATGAGATTATATGCCCTCGTGAGACTTTGCCGGCATCTACACCATGATTCCTCTACATGAGGCTGCCATAAGGGCATTGTGAGGCGCAGAGGAGTGATTATGTAGCCAAGGCATAGAGGCAACATTACTGGTGCTATTGTCCCCCTTATTTGTACTCTTCCTATGTGGTTCTTTTTAGCTTTTTAGTATTAATAAAACTAGCCCTAGGCTCCTGCCTAGTGGATTTGCCAAAAAAAAAAAAACAACTCTAACCATCTCTTCTGCCTCATGTTCAACTCCTTCTGTCTGAACAGATACTGCAAGCTCTTATGGTCCGTGAACACCTCACATGGCACTCTGTATAGATAGTGCCTCCAAATATTCAAAGCGTGAACAATGGCTGCAAGCTCCAAATCATGAACTGGATAGTTCTTCTCATGAATCTTCAACTGACGAGAAGCATAGCCTATAACCTTGTCGTCCTGCATCAACACTGCACCAAGCCCAACCCATAAAGCATCACAATACACAGTATACGGTCCTGAACCTGAGGGCAACACTAACACTGGTACCGTGGTCAAGGCTGTCTTGAGCTTCTGAAAGCTCGTCTCACACTCCTTAGACCACCTGAACCGGGCACTCTTCTGAGTCAACCTGGTCATCGGGGCTGCAATGGATGAAAAATCCCTCCACAAACCGGCGATAATAACCTGTTAAGCCCAAGAAACTCTGGATATCTGTAGCTGAGGTGGGTCTAGGCCAATCTCTGACTGCTGAAATCTTCTTGGGATCCACCTGAACACCCTCTGAAAATACCACATGGCCTAGAAATGCAACTGAACTCAACCAGAACTCACACTTGGAAAATTTTGCATACAACTGACTATCCCTCATTATCTGGAGGACGACTCTAAGGTGCTGCTCATGCTCCTCTCGGCTGNTCCAAATAAGGCCTGAACACTCGGTGCATCAACTCCATGAAAGCAGCGGGGGCATTGGTCAGCCCAAATGACATCACCAAGAACTCATAATGCCCATAACGAGTGCGAAAGGTTGTGTTAGGGACATCAGACGCCCTAATCCTTAGTTGATGGTAACCAAATCTCAAGTCAATCTTGGAAAACACTGAAGCACCCTGAAGTTGGTCGAATAAATCATCAATCCTCGGCAAAGGATACTTGTTCTTAATAGTAACCTTATTCAACTGCCGGTAGTCAATACACATCCTCATCGAGCCATATTTCTTCTTGACAAACAATACTGGAGCACCCCAAGGAGAGACACTAGGCCTAATGAAGCCTTTATCCAACAAATCCTGCAACTGATCTTTCAATTCCTTCACAATACTGATATCGAGATACGATGCTTGAAGACCTCATAATTACCCAAAATAACGTGCCTCATCTAACGCCACCGGGAGTAGGCACCTACCTTGTAAGTTAAGGCTCTATAATTATAGCACGAATTTAGAAAATTACGCACAGATGGTTAATTAGTTTATTTATTTATTAATTAATATTATTATTGTTACTCCTATTTTTTATACATAAGTCTTTAACAATCATGACTTCCTACTAGTACTTATAGTAAAAAAAACAAAATTTAATTCACAAGGTAGAATTTAGACACAAGAATTTCCATCACAAGGATCTCATCCTTACATAACTTCCACCGCGGCTCGAGGTTTGGTCTAAATATACCAAATCATTTTAACACGCGAGGATCTCGTCTTCGATTCTGAATCACAAGTAATATGCATATCGTGCCACTCGAAACATTCCATTTCCTTCATTTAAATATTTTTCGTTAAGAAAAATTTCAACACGTAATGGTAAACACAGTTATTCCCGTAGAATTTCTCAATACAAGTATTCACATAAGTAGATTTTTGAGTTACGAAGCTCACCTGAAAGAGGAGCATATTAGAAGATTTTTATTAGATAAGCAAAACCGAATTAAGTTCAGAAAATCATCACTTTATAATAATTAGAGATTTTTCTATTAATGAAATTATTTAATGTAACGACCTCATCCATACCATAGAAAATGCATCAACAGACTGGGTCTCCACCACTAGGAATCTAACCTCCACTTCCGACATTCCGACTCCTATCTCCCCAGGTGGTTATGTAGTTGAGTTGTAGCTGAAAGGGGCAACATAGCCTGAGTGCTCTGATGAAATATGACTCTCCCAAGTCTAGGGCAATTTCTACCACTAGTCGACATAAAGTATCATCCTGCCCTGAGTCTTCCAAAATTTACAATCATTTTTGAGTCCTTTAATGAGTTAGGGGACTCGCCCTCTGGCTATACGAACCAACGTAGGAGGATGATGGGTTAACTTATCGAACCTGATGGCATATTCTGATACTATCGAATAACCTGACGCAACCGTGACTTCCACGCTGAGTAGACTTTTGTAGACTTCAAGTTGTTTGAATAACTCCTCTGGTACTGAGGTATAGGGTTATCAAGGAGGTAGACATACCGAAATTTCCAGCTTTATCTCTTGCAAAAATCCCCGACCTTATACATTCCAAGCCACAACCTATATGACACGCGGCCTCGCAATCTATTCCTTGACAGTGGACTCCCCCCACGTGGCACGAAATCATAGGTCACAATACCTGATAATCCACGATGTTAAACTTCACATCTCATATAAATCAACCCCGTTGCTTTACACTTATTCCCATGGTGTGCAATACTTCATGGAAGCGGTCAAGAAAATCATCTGGGTCTTCAAAAGATATACCACTGAAATGGAGTGAAACTTGTTTGGTAACTTGTCCAACCTCAATAAACAAACTAGTGCATCCTGCAACCATGGAGTAGCTATAAATCCTTCCGGAATATGAACTAGTTCAACATATACTGACCGAGCTAGAACCTCCGCATCTAGATCCATTTGAGACTGTAAAATAAGTGCTGATGTTCGAGCTTTAGACTGCGCTCTGCTTCTGTCTCTTCCCTTGATCATAGCTGTCACTGGGGCTTCCTCTCTTGTACGGTCGTTGACGCTTCGCGTGTTGTCGAGATTAGCGAGAGGACAAGAGTAGGCAAGTTCAATCATCAATGATAGAATAAATTCGCACGAAGGAGATGAAAAAATGTGGAGTTATTCCTAACTTTGCAGCCTCTGGGGGATAAATACAGACGTCTCCGTACCGATCCCTTAGACTCTACCTAGTTTGTTCGTGAGTTGTGAGACCTAAGCAACCTAGAGCTCTGATACCAACTTGTCACAACCCGAAATCCCACCTTCGGGCCGTGATGGCGTCTAACGTCGAACCCGCTAGACAAGCCAACGTGTGTAGTTAAACTAACATGATAACACCGAATTAACAGAATAAACTAAAAATAGTTCACAATTTTTAACAGCGGAAATAGATAAAGTGTCAAAGCTAAGTAAGGATAACATAATACAACGTTGCAATAATTCCCCAAAACCTGGAGTCACAAACTCACGAACTGTCTATAGGAGTGCTAAATACAAAGTCCGAAATGAAATACATGACTGTCTTTGAAAACTAGAGGAAAAATAAGACAGAAATACAGAAACTAGGGATAGGAGAGACGCCAAGGCCCACGAACGCCAGCGGATATACCTTGAAGCCTCTGGGGTGGACTGAAGGAGACTCCCTCAACGCTGTCCACTGGGTCTGGGTGCGGGATCTTCACAACAATAAGATGTGTAGTGTAGCATCAGTACAACCGACCCCATGTACTGAGTAAGTGTCGAACCTAACCTCGGCCGAAGTAGTGACGGGGCTAGACTAGACAACAAACGTTAACCTGACCTATTCTATAACATATATCGTGGAAAAATAATGCAAGAGATAAACATATACGTAGGGGGATACGGGAGCAGACAATGGGGTAACAAGTGAGATAGAGCAGTTAATTAAGTACATAG
>ML400327.1:0-72346 GCA_005239525.1 Nicotiana knightiana | reverse complement strand
ACCCCAGATTTATATTGGCAACGCCCGTTTAGTCTTTATAGAAGACATAGTTGAGCGTGATCACCTAGCGACAATTTGTTTTGGAGAACTTAGATGCCAGTAAATGCCTCATTTCATTAATATAGAATACAGACGAATCCCATAACGACACTAGGATAATAAAAGATAAGTCACTACTGGCACTTGGCCTTATTATATTTAGGAAAAATAGGTAAATCTAATCTACTTGGTCCTAGAAGAACCTTCTTCACATGTTTTCTTGTCACTTGAGGAAAGATCTTCCCACCAATCTAGTAGTAGTAGTGGCGGTATATTTTGGACCATGACCAACCTAGGGACCTCGTGCCTCATTTTCTGCAAAACAAAGAAGGTTAGTCCCCTTCCCCCTTCATATTCGACTATTTATATATCGATGATTAGCATATTGGCATTTAGCTCTCCAAAATTAATGCACAAAACATGGTTGCGTCCATTGGGATTATGGAAACCTCGGTGGACTTTTGGATAAGGTTTGTCTTAAAGGGTTATTATGAGGACAACATACTAACCCAGCTAGGTTTGACCATGATGGATGTACAGTTATAATCAGAGTAAGGTTGCTCTGTGGGTCTATACTGGTACACTCAAGCAGACAAATTGAGGGGGAAAGGCACAGAACCGTCGATTGCACCGCTGATCGACTAGTTTTACCACAAATAAGCGTTTTCGAATTTAAAGGGTGATATATAGGAAGAGCACAACCACTCATCAAGCGTTGCTAAAGGATTGATTACGCACGAGTGGAATATGATGTTGAGCATGATTTATGTAGAAGTAAATAACATGTTGTCACGTATTTACATGTTAGGAAAATAATAAATGCGGTATTTAATAACTGAAAGACATTTAAGAAAGGAAAACAAATAACTAAGTCAATTTCTGCAGTAAAGGAAATCATAAATGCTCAAAACAGGCATTAAATTAACATAAGAAGAAAGGGAAAGGGTGTGCGCGTATTAGCAAAAGAAGCATGCTTAAGACTAATTTACAAAAAACAAGTTTGTTATGGTAAAAGCCTAAAATCCCCAGTGGAGTCGCCATACTGTCATGCCTCCTTTTTTCCTCACGGAATCGGGTTTCAACATTCATTTGGGAAAACTCCATTGCTTTTGGGAAAGGGGTATGGAAATTGAAGAGTCGCTACCTAACGGATTTATGCTGCTTTAGGGCACCTAATGCAAGTAATTCATGAAACCAGTCTACATTACTAGAGATTGGGTAAGGGATTGAAATTACCTTGAGGGGAAGGTCTTAGGCACCCCTCGAGGTCCACAATGGTGGGTCACGGCTAAATTTACTTAGTAAATTAGTCATTTAACAGATAAGCAGTCTAAGCACACATATGTAAATAAGATAAAAGGAGTTTTAAAAAGTAAACAGTCTGAGCACACATATTTAAATAAGATAGGGGAGTCCTAAGTTATCAGCCTATAGGATCAAATCTGTACAATACCCGATAATCCTTCCTCAACTAGAGGGGATACACGTGGTATTAGCGCACAGTTCATCATATCCTTTTACAACCCAATTACCTTCCCCTTAGCGGTTATATAAGAGATTTTAATTAAACAAACTCTAAGCGTGCATTACTCGTCACTTCCTTGTAGTCCTGGACGTGTTTAGGACCTCTAATTTTAGGCAGTTATAGACTCTCATAAGGTGTTTAAAAGGGAAAATCTAAGCGACAACAAAGAACATATAGGATTGTCAAGTATGAAAACAATTAAGAAGGCTCATGTTTACCTCCACACATAAGCAGATAATTAGCACGTCTCAAACACAGATTTTAGAGAAGTTTATAAGATCCTAGAATAGGATATCTAGGTGAGCATAAGAAGCAGAGAATATGCAGCATTGTTTTAAAACGAAGTGACATAAACCTAATCAGTTTGCCTACTGATTTTAGAACCTGTTGAACCTGCACAGTTTCACAAATAAACAGAGCACAATTTTACAGTTTTATAAGACCTTAATTACCTAAGGCTTGCCTAGGCGTGGATCTGTAATACCCTATAAACATGCAATCAGTATTCTAGGAATTAGTTAAAACAGCTTGACCTTTATTAAGTCCTATAGGCATGCTGGTCTAGGTGTTGAATGTTACAAAAGTTGATTTCATGCATATTTATACTAGCACATGGTGTCTATGTGTTGGGGTTATTTTTAAACATATTTATAGACAAGACAATTATTTATTTAGGCGACATATGCATGATTTAAAGCAAATGCAAATACGGTCCTATAGTAGGATTTCTAATGCACATAGAGAATGGTCATTTTATTAGGCAGAATTACAGCAGTAGCTTAACGACAGGATTTCTAGGTGATTATGACTTATGCAGCAGCAGAATTTCATGATAATGAAGTAATGAGCTTATAACGAATTTTATAATATGCAAACTAGTAAACATAATTATCCTAAGGCTAGATTTCTAATGCGAATAACACAACATAACCCTAAAGCAGGATTTCTACCCGGCTTCCCCACAAAAATCATATAAGAATGCCTCCCCTTTTTACTAATTTCCCCCAATATTTGTTTACAAAGATGATTATTACAGACGACAAGTGAATGAATTACATAAGTAAATATAAACTATACTGTAGGGAGCCTGAATTAGGTCCAAAGTAAACATGGGAACGCCAGGCCTTCAAAACAATCTCAGATGCCTAGAGTCTCATAGCTCACAGGGTGTCCTGGTGTGTCAAAGCTCCCTAAGGACCTCAGGGATCCCGGGCAATGCTCAAACCAAGACCCTTTCTTAAATAGAGAATTTGGTTATGTGCAGTGTGGAAGGGCCAGCCCCAGTGTGCCAGAGTTCGGAAGAATCTCATAGATTCCTAGGCAGTACACACACAGCAGGGGCAGAACTTAATAATCTAAGAGTAGAAGTGAGAGTGCTTGACATAGTTTGAAAGAGCTTAGTAAAACAGTGTACAGATAAAACTTTTAGAAATGAAAAGGTTTTCAGGAATAGAAACAGTTTTAAGAAAATACTAAGGGTGGAAAATAATTTTGAAATAAATTTTGAGGAGAAAAAAGATTCAACAAGCAACCACACAATCATAGAATGCCGAGATTCACAACCATTTAACAAACAGCTTTACAAACAGAGGTCAATGGGTTGGGAACATAGAGAGCTCACATTAGAAACACATGAACAGGGTACAAGGGGGGAGCATATGGGACAAGAAATGCACAACAAAAATTAGGAGTTTACTGATTCAGAGACTAAACAAGTCAGTTATGGTAATAGGAAATTAAGACATAGAGACGGAGGATGGAAATAGTCATGTTGAAGACAGGGGTGTATTAGTCATACCAATTAGGATCAATCAAATACATTAGGATTCATCAGCATAGTAGTTAAGGGGAGTAAACAGGGACTAGATAAACATGCTGGCCAAGTATCAAACAAAACAAGTAAGACCTAGACATGTTGATTACATACTTGAACAAGAGAGGATAGAATTTAGACATGTCGAATAAAGTAGTAAACAGGAAGACAATTGAATGCATAAGCCATTAAGTTAGATAGTACAACACAAACCAAAAGGAGTCAAAGAATATGTTGCTGCCTCAAAACTTGACAAGCATCCTATTCTTGCTACTCGAGAGGAACAGTTTATTACCCTCCAAATCCCAGATGATTTTCCCAGACAATGGAGAGATCATGGTTTCACCCATATCCATTTTGGTGCTATCCGAATTGCTCTCACTTATCATGGAAGAAAAGGTCAACCTGTTGTTGCCCGACTTTCTCTTCTAGATACAAGATACTTGGAGTACCAACATGCAAATTTGGGTACTGCAGAAGTTACCTTAAATGCACAGACTGTCTTCATAACTATCTTTCCAAATTTCAACATGTCCATTTTTCATCCATACTTAACCGAAGCACTAAAAATTCAAGTCCATATCAAGGTGCCCCACAAGCAAAAGATTCTATCCAAGCCACCCTTCATCACTAAATGGCGTGGCGGGTCCAAAATCATGCCATGGATCTATGCCTTCCCGGAGGAGAAAATGCTTTACTCTTGAATATTGATGCTACCAAAGGAAACACCATGTGCACCCAAATACCCAGACAAATTTCCAGAGATGAGCTTGTCAAAATTCTTCCTGATTCCTGGATCACAAATTATGAAAAGTTAAGGGAACCAGAAGAACCTCTACAATTTGGTGAGCCAAGTTTTACCAAAAGAAATGATAAAACCGTTTGCATAAGTTTTGACCATTCCCATCTCAAAAAACCAAATAAAACCATATTTTCTTGCCAAATGATCCAACCCAAAGATAAATATCCAGACCCTGACCCTGAAAGAGAACTTTTCTGGAACATACAAACCATCATGGAAGAACATGACTGGTGTCAACATTTCGACAAAGAAGGCAAAGGAGTTTGGTGGTACAAATGCCCCTTTACGGGACACTGCCCTTGGGATCTCGATTGTGATTGCCATGATTATCTGGAAGATCCAATTAGAGAATATGATGAACACCACCAGCATCACTGGGAAAGATTTGGCCTCAACAAGCCCAAACAAAAATCCAAGAAAAAGGGGAAAGCTACTGAAAAGCAATTCTGAGCCAGATATGAAAATAAAGACCCTTCAATTGGTTCATTGAGCCGTCAAGGTAATATGAATTTCTTGTCAGCTACAAACCCCAAGAATGGCCAAAATTACTAGAAAACTTCACTCCAAGTTCGGAAGATAGTGAAATCACCCCAGAATCCAAAAAACCACCTAAACCTAAAACTTCATCAACCCAAAAATCCACACACCCACAAATATTCATGATGAGCCCTTCAAGTTCCAGCCATACCCAAGATTTTCCTCCACTCCAACCTTTTGAAAAAGAAGGTATCAGCCATGCTCCAAAAATCCCCAAGAAAAACATAGTATTACCTTCTGGAGAAAAACCCCCAACAAGTGACATCGAGGCGACAATGAACTGGCAATCAGAAAATTCCATCTGCCAAAACAAAGTGCTCAATAATATTGGCAACACCATAAAAATGTGGCCCATACACAAAACAAGTTAATGAGCAAAGTAGAAACAATTGATAAAAAGGTGGAGCAGACATCGTGTCAGCATGCAGGACAAATCAAAGCCTTGGAGCTAAGATTGGCAAGTTTACAATATGAGATTTGTCCGCCAGGAACTTCACTTTTCCAGTTCTTTCAACAACAACAAAAAGAGACGATTTCACTTAAGGAACAGATCCAACTTTTGAGAAATGATCGTTTTGAGTCACAAAAAACCCCACTTTTCTCTTCAAAACCTACATTCTACCCCATGTCAACACAAGCATATTCCCCACCAAAAATGGACAACATTTTTTCTACTTTTCCTACTACCTCACACCATCCTATCTCTTTCACCCAATCCTTAAAAGAAGAAACTGAATTAGATATTGCAAAAATGGTTTGGGAAAGGAAAGATGCTCTTGCAGCCAAGAAACAAACACAAAAAAGGCGAGACCAAGGAGAAAGTTCAAAGGGGTCCAACCCTGAAAATCTAACAATTTCTGATCAGAAGATTCCGGACTTCTATGTCTCCCGGCCAAAAACATGTCAAAAGGAGATACTACATGGTCAGAATCTCTAAATTCCTCTGATAATGATACAATGGAAGAAAGCTCTCAATCAAGCAATGATTCCACGGAAAACTCTTCCGAAGAAGATGATCCCCCGATATTTGTGAGTCAACCAAGAGATCCAGAAATATCTGAAGTAGAGGAGGAACAAGAAGGCATGACAGGTGAACCGATACCAGAAAGAAGACAGGAACCCATGGCGTCAAAACCAGTTGGAACTGGCTTCCACACTTTCACCTTAGAAGACGTCAATGTTTCAAAATGGCCTCAAATAATCTAAGACTTCTATACTTGGATGGTGACAAAAAATTTGGTGGAACGAGAAAAGTATATCATCCTGTCAGAACTAACTTCACGGTTCTCAGGAATCCTTAGGGATTGGTGGAGTTCACTTGGGATTCAAGACAAAAATACTTTTCTTAGATCCCAGGATTTTGCCTTCAACATCAGAATCCTACATGAAGTTTTCTGCGGAGATACTAGCCAAAGACAGGAGAAAATGCAAAGACAACTCTTCGAGATGAAGTGTGTGTCACTCGAAAGAAATGATATTGACAGGCATTTTTAAAAAATGGCAAAGATATACTTTGAAATCGGTGGAGACATCAACTAAAAGCAGGACTTTGTTTCTTCCCTTCCAAAGATGTTAGCAAGCCGAACCATGACCATCATTGAAGAAAAGTTTCAATCAATAACAGTCCCACAAGTCGGCTACATTAGACAAGCTATTTTTGTAGCACTGGAGGACATTTGCACAAAGCGCTCAGCCCTAAAACAAATTATCCAACACAATCCAGCGCTTGACAAAGTATGTCGCAGATCCGACCTGATCACTGGATCAGGATGTTCTTGCAAAACATCTAGGCGACACAAAAGATTCAGGAGTTTCAGATGGCCAACAATTCCAGATGGAAAACCAAGGTCCAAAAGATGCACAAAATATTTTAGACGTAGAAGGCCAGAAAATTTTCACAAGAAGAACAGATGCTTTATTTGCCACAAGATTGGACATTTCGCAAAAAACTATCCTCAATCAAGAAGATCTGTTTAACTCCTTCAAGAGATTGAAGATTACACTGGCATACATCTCGGAAAAGAGAAGGACCTTGAATCTGTATTTTTTGTGGATGATGAACCTAGTGAAAAAACTCTTTTCTCTCTGGATATCTATGAAGATCAAGGCAATGATAACTATAAAATCTCATAACCAGAGATCGAAGCCCGAGAGGAGATCAACGCACTCGCAATCGTTCCTCAAGTAGAACTCAAAGTCTATTCATGCAAATGGGATCGACCGATTCGAGTTATTGCTTTCATCGACACTGGAGCAGTTTCCTCACTCATAAATCCTGTTGTACTTCCTGAAGACCAACTGGTGCCACACTTTAAGGATTTCAACACTGAATCAAATGGAATTCTGACTACCACTGTCATCACAAAGCATCCGGTCACAATCGAGTTCTTTCCAGGATTGAAGTACAGGGCCAAGCTAATAGGATCTGATGTACCAGGAAAAGATCTCATTGTTGGATTCGACATTTACAGACAACTCAAAGATCAATTCCAGATCAAGGCTCACGGGATATCTTTTAAGAAGCATTTCAAACCTTATACTGATATTCCAAGGCTATTCCAAATCACCAACGACGAACAAATCAAGGAGATTGAGCAAAATCTCATTGAGCATTCATGTGCTGAATCCCACAAGGATTTCATGAAGAAAGAGAAAAGCCCGTTATGGAAAAATGAAGAATTTTTCATCAAGCTCCCTTTCAAGAAGAATGAAAACATCAATCCAACAAAAGCAAGTCATTCAGGCATGAATCCAGATCATCTCCAGCTTGCAAAGAAAGAATGTGAAGAACTTTTGGAATTTGATCTAATGGAGCCATCCGATTCACAGTGGGCATGCAAAGCATTCTATGCCAATAAAAGAGCTGAGCAAACAAGAGGAAAACTCAGGTTAGTCATTAATTACCAACCATTTAACCATTTCCTCCAAGATGATAAATTCCATATTCCAAATAAACTCACTCTTTTCTCCCACCTAGCCAAGGCCAAATATTTTTCCAAGTTTGATTTAAAATCTGGATTTTGGCAATTGGGAATTCACCCTGAAGAAAGACCCAAAACTGGTTTTTGCATCCCCGATCATCACTTCCAATGGAAGGTCATGCCCTTCGGATTAAAGACTGCACCCTCATTATTCCAAAAAGCCATGATAAAAATATTCCAACCCATCCTCCATACCTCTTTGGTCTACATTGATGACATCCTGCTATTTAGCAATACATTGGAGGAACATGTCATTTTGCTTCGTCAGTTTGAGGCATTGATAACACAATATGGAATCATGCTTTCAGAAAAAAAGATGGTTCTTGCACAGAAGGAGATTGATTTTCTTGGAATGCATTTTATCCAAGGTGCATACAGTCCAGGGCCACATATATGTCAAGAACTGCTCAAGTTTCCAGATACCAGCTTCACAACAAAGCAGATCCAACAGTTCTTGGGTATAGTGAATTATGTGAGAGATGTAATACCAAATATTTCTACATGCATTTCTCCACTTACAGACATGCTCAAGAAAAATGCTCCATCATGGGGAAAGAAGCAAGATGAAGCAGTCAGGGAAATAAAGGAGATTTCAAAAAATGTCAAGTCCCTCTACATCCCTTCAGACGGTAAGAAAATACTGCAAACTGATGCCAGTAATGAATACTGGAGTGCGGTTCTATTTGAAGAAAAAGATGGCCAGAGAAAAATATGCGGATATGCCAGCGGAAGGTTTAAAGAGGCGGAGCAACATTATCACTCCACATTCAAGGAAATACTTGCAGTAAAAAATGGAATCAAGAAATTCAATTTTTTCCTGATTCACACAGAATTTCTGATAGAAATGGATATGAAGGCTTTCCCAAAGATGATCCAGTTGAATGCAAAAATTATTCCCAATCCGCAAATTCTCAGGTGGGCTCAATGGTTCTCTCCATACAAGTTCCAAGTCAAGCACCTCAAAGGAAAGGATAATATTCTCGCAGATTTTCTATCTCGGCCAGAAGAATTTTCAAGGAGATTTTCCTCGGCAAAACTGAAGCCTAACCAAAACCTAACCAATCAGATTTTCATGTTCTCAAATATATCGAGAACAAGTCCATTGAAGCCAACAGATCATCCACCAGAGTTGTTCAACCTCATGGATCCTTTTGATCCGTCAATTATTATGGAAAGAAGGACTTATTATGAGCTTCAAGTTTTCCGGCAACACGGAGGATCAATTCTCAAACCATATGGGGTCAATCCAGAATATCCTTTCTGCCATATATTCATAGCTCAAGCGAAGGATTTTCCACAAGAATTATTATGGTTTTTCTGGTACATGTGCCATCAGTACTACATTTTCATGGAATTCAAGTGCAATGTCTTCAAAGATTTTCACAACATTGAACCAGCTCTTAAAGTGTTTCTATTATGGTTCAAGCCTAGAAGATATTGAATAAAATGTTTCAATGATTCCTACAATGCAAACGTATTCATGTTTCACAGGCCAATGAAGATTATTAACGGAAAAGTCCAGGCACAAGCAGAGTCCTCATTCTGGTGGAAATTTCCCGTGTCCATTTTATCCATGGAAGAAGAATATAGTGAAGCACAAAGAATTATCTACCAGCAAAATAGGTGCATCCCGAGAGAAATATGGCAAAAAGATTGGGCAAGCTGGAATTATACCAGCACTCATCCTCACTGGGAAAAAGTCCAAGAAGCAGCAAAGGACTATCAAACTTCGTATGAAATCATCCGGGAAAAAATCACTCAGGACATCTCCAGATTAAGGTTGCGGATCACATCCCTTAATCCAAAAGAGAAGGAACATAGAGAAGAAGAACCGTCGAGTTCCAGGCATTACTACACAAGATCTATGAAAAGATGCCTAGAAGACAAACCAAGAAAACCAATGGAAGATAATCATCCTTGTTAATCTCACCATAATCCCACATTACCTACCAAAAAACCCTAAAAAATTATCTACCCATGCCAAGACAAAATTCCACATCCTTCCAAACCATCAGGGTCCCACTTTCACATGTTTCCACATGCCTCCATATGTCCCGTCACATGCAACACACTATTTTCACATGCTTTCATATGTTCTCACAAACTTTCACATGCTAAACCATGTGTATCTCACCTATTTCACATGTTTTCAGTAGTTTTTAGTGGCTTTGCCTAAAGGTCCTTCACATGTAAAAAGGGGCCCACTTCTAGATAGGTTTGCCATGTCATATAGGTTTATTTTAATGAAAGTTTGTCTTGTAATAACCTCCTAGTCCTATATAAAGAAGGTCTTGTAGTAGTTGTAGGATCATATTGTAACCTTTCTAAACCTTTGTGATATATTACATATGAGTTCCTTCTAAATTACCTTCTTGTTCTTANGCCTTGTAGTAGTTGTAGGATCATCTTGTAACTTTTCTAAACCTTTGTGATATACTACATATGAGTTCCTTCTAAATTTCCTTCTTGTTCTTTCTTTCGAATGGATGGAAAGGCCGGTCCATGTATGAAAATAGAGTAAGAATACTCTAAGAAAGTTAGCTTTTTGTAGTATGAATGTTTTTTGAGTTTTAACAGTTGGGTTGATTGTAGTACTACAGTTTTTTGAGTTGTGTAGCTTGGCAATCCATCCCTTATGGGTTGTTGAAGCCAGCCCCATTGGTAGGAAAACTGTTGCGACTACAAGCAAATTAACTGTTAGTGTAGCTTGGCAATAGCCATCCCTTTTGTAGGAAAACTTTCGTATCTATGATATAGTTTGCTTACTTGGAGTCTCTTGCGCTGTTCATCTTACTGTGCTATTAGAGCCAGCCCATCCTTTCGGAGGGAGGAATAGTTTGCTAAATATGTCTGAGTCGTTTCCATCATACCTTTCCCTAGCAAAAATGAATATGTCTCCTACTCTATATAAAACCTTGTCCAAAAAATATGATTATCTCTATGAAGTTGATATCCTACCCGATGAACAAAAAGTATCTTCCACTGAACTGCCCCTAATAAACCCTTACTCAGCTTTTGCCAAAAAATCATTTGCACCATGGACCCAAATCCGTTCCTTAGTCCAACACAAACCAAAAGGAGTCAAAGAATATGTTGCTGCCTCAAAACTTGACCAGCATCCTATTCTTGCTACTCGAGAGGAACAGTTTATTACCCTCCAAATCCCAGATGATTTTCCCAGACAATGGAGAGATCATGGTTTCACCCATATCCATTTTGGTGCTATCTGAATTGCTCTCACTTATCATGGAAGAAAAGGTCAACCTGTTGTTTCCCGACTTTCTCTTCTTGATACAAGATACTTGGAGTACCAACATGCAAAGTTGGGTACTGCAGAAGTTACCTTAAATGCACGGACTGTCTTCATAACTATCTTTCCAAATTTCAACATGTCCCTTTTTGATCCATACTTAACCGACGCACTAAAAATCCAAGTCCAAATTCAAGGTGCCCCACAAGCCAAAGATTCTATTCAAGCCACTCTTCATCACCAAATGGCGTGGCGGGTCCAAAATCATGCCATGGATCTATGCCTTCCCGGAGGAGAAAATGCTTTACTCTTGAATATTGATGCTACCAAAGGAAACACCATGTGCACCCAAATACCCAGACAAATTTCCAGAGATGAGCTTGTCAAAATTCTTCCTGATTCCTGGATCACAAATTATGAAAAGTTAAGGGAACCAGAAGAACCTCTACAATTTGGTGAGCCAAGTTTTACCAAAAGAAATGATAAAACCGTTTGCATAAGTTTTGACCATTCCCATCTCAAAAAACCAAATAAAACCATATTTTCTTGCCAAATGATCCAACCCAAAGATAAATATCCTGACCCTGACCCTGAAAGAGAACTTTTCTGGAATATACAAACCATCATGGAAGAACATGACTGGTGTCAACATTTCGACAAAGAAGGCAAAAGAGTTTGGTGGTACAAATGCCCCTTTACGGGACACTGCCCTTGGGATCTCGATTGCGATTGCCAAGATTGTTTGGAAGATCCAATTGGAGAATATGATGAACACCACAAGCGTCACTGGGAAATATTTGGCCTCAACAAGCCCAAACAAAAATCCAAGAAAAAGGAGAAAGCTACTGAAAAGCAATTTCGAGCCAGATATGAAAATAAAGACCCTTCAATCGGTTCATTGAGCCATCCAGGTAAATATGAATTTCTTGTCAACTACAAACCCCAAGAATGGCCAAAATTACTAGAAAACTTCACTCCAAGTTGGGAAGATAGTGAAATCACCCCAGAATTCAAAAAACCACCTAAACCTAAATCTCCATCAACCCAAAAATCCACACACCCACAAATATTCATGATGAGCCCTTCAAGTTCCAGCCATACCCAAGATTTTCCTCCACTCCAACCTTTTGAAAAAGAAGGTATCAGCCATGCTCCAAAAATCCCCAAGAAAAACATAGTATTACCTTCTGGAGAAAAACCCCCAACAAGTGACATCGAGGCGACAATGAACTGGCAATCAGAAAATTCCATCTGCCAAAACAGAGTGCTCAATAATATTGGCAACACCATAAAAACGTGGCCCACAAACAAAACAAGTTAATGAGAAAAGTAGAAACATATGAGAAAAAGGTGGAGCAGACATCGTCTCAGCATGCAGGACTAATCAAAGCCTTGGAGCTAGGATTGGCAAATTTACAATATGAGATTTGTCCGCCAGGAACTTCACTTTTCCAGTTCTTTCAACAACAACAAAAAGAGACGATTTCACTCAAGGAACAGATCCAACTTTTGAGAAATGATCGTTTTGAGTCACAAAAAACCCCACTTTTCTCTTCAAAACCTACCTTCTACCCCATGTCAACACAAGAATATTCCCCACCAAAAATGGACAACATTTTTTCTACTTTTCCTACTACCTCACACCATCCTATCTCTTTCACCCAACCCTTAAAAGAAGAAACTGAATTCGATATTGCAAAAATGGTTTGGGAAAGGAAAGATGCTCTTGCAGCCAAGAAACAAGCAAAGAAAAGGCAAAACCAAGGAGAAAGTTCAAAGGGGTCCAACCCTGAAAATCTAATGATTTCTGATCAGAAGATTCCGGACTTCTATGTCTCCCAGCCAAAAAACATGTCAGAAGAAGATACTACATGGTCAGAATCTCTAAATTCCTCTGATAATGATACAATGGAAGAAAGCTCTCAATCAAGCAATGATTCCACAGAAAACTCTTCCGAAGAAGATGATCCCCCGATATTTGTGAGTCAACCAAGAGATCCAGAAATATCTGAAGTAGACGAGGATCAACAAGGCATGACAGGTTAACCGATACCAGAAAGAAGACAGGAACCCATGGCCTCAAAACCAGTTGGAATTGGCTTCCACACTTTCACCTTAGACGACGTCAAAGTTTCAAAATGGCCTCAAAGAATCCAAGACTTCTATACTTGGATGGTGACCAAAAATTTGGTGGAACGAGAAAAGTATATCATCCTGTCAGAACTAACTTCACGGTTCTCAGGAATCCTTAGGGATTGGTGGAATTCACTTGGGATTCAAGATAAAAATACTTTTCTTACATCCCAGGATTTTGCCTTCAACATCAGAATCCTACATGAAGTTTTCTGCGGAGATACTATCCAAAGACAGGAGAAAATTTGAAGACAACTCTTCGAGGTGAAGTGTGTGTCACTCGAAAGAAATGACATTGACAGACATTTTCAAAAAATGGCAAAGATATACTTTGAAATCGGTGGAGACATCAACCTAAAGCAAGCCTTTGTTTCTTCCCTTCCAAAGATGTTAGCAAGCCGAACCATGACCATCATTGAAGAAAAGTTTCAATCAATAACAGTCCCACAAGTCGGCTACATTAGACAAGCTATTTTTGTAGCACTGGAGGACATTTGTACAAAGCGCTCAGCCCTAAAACAAATTATCCAACACAATCCAGCGCTTGACAAAGCATGTTGCAGATCCGACCTGATCACTGGATCAAGATGTTCTTGCAAAACATCTAGGCGACACAAAGGATTCAGGAGTTTCAGATGGCCAACAATTCCAGATGGAAAACCAAGGTCCAAAAGACACACAAAATAGTTTAGATATACTACATATGAGTTCCTTCTAAATTTCCTTCTTGTTATTTATTTCGAATGGATTGAAAGGCCGGTCCATGTATGAAAATAGAATAAGAATACTCTTAGAAAGTTAGTTTGTTGTAGTACGAATGTTTTCTGAGTTTTAATAGTTGAGTTGATTGTAGTACAATAGTTTTTCGAGTTGTGTAGCTTGGCAAGTCGTCCTTATGGGTGTTGAAGCCAGCCCCTTTGGTAGGAAAACTGTTGCGACTACAAGCAAATTAGCTGTTAGTGTAGCTTGGCAATAGCCAGTCCTTTTGTAGGAAAACTTTTGTATCTATGATATAGTTTGCTTACTTGGAGTCTCTTGCACTGTTCATCTTATTGTGTTATAGAGTGAATTTCAGAATTGACCTAAGGACATACTCGTTAAGGCAGTAAAGTGCAGAACGTAAAGCAAGTAGAGTTCCACTGTCTAGCCTTAACTTTCAGCCGGCTAGACAAACAGTTAGCACAAGTAGCAGAGAAGGAAGAGAGAGTTTTAGTGTGTGTGTGTGTGTGTGTGTGTGTGTGTATTCTGAACTAAACTCTTCGTGTGTTGAGAGGTAAGACAAGAGTGTTTATATAGAAATTTAGGAGTATAACAAAATAAGGTAAAAGGAATCAGAAATCAGTCAATTAGGGCAATCATAGGGTCACAGAATCCAATCACATAAAGGGGTTTGGAATAGACCCCCTTAATTAGGGGTGATTTATCAAACGGTAATAACATGGGTTTAATTAAGACGAGAATCCAAATCATACCAAACAAAGGAATCAGTAAGAATTCAAAATTATACGGGCAATCAAATAAGGCAGAGATGAACAATTAAGGTCATAAACAAGGAAACAAATAAATCTATGCATATGAATCTTTAACAGAGCAAAGCAATCAGCAAAACTTTCAAAAGAACACTTATTTCCGGCAAGAAATACTCAACTTTCATAAATAGAGTTTAGACTAAGTAAGACCTCACAAAAAATATAGAAATTAGCCCGAAAAACAGGTTTGAACCTAACAGAGATTAATTAGGGCAAAACCCACAAAATACTGGATTTGATAAGAAAATGTTTAAGTCCAAGAGATAGAGTAAATTAATACGATTGGTAACACAGAAAGACCCAAAATCGAAGCAAAGATTGGAAAAATCAGTATATCATATAGAATCAACTAGGGTTTGGATACTCTTGCAAAAATCAGTAAAGAAGATGAAAGAATAATTGATTAAACACTTAGAAGTCAGAAGGACCTTTGAAAAACAATTTGGGATGAACCCTAATTTAGGGAAAAGTCGAAATAATCAATTAAACAAAATCTTTTTGAGGGAGAACACTTAATAATACCCGAATCATCTCAGATCTATGAATATCTGAGAAGAATCGATAGCAATGAACTAGGGTTTTCAGAAAAACATTAGAGATGAGAGAATAGGTAAAGAACTCATAGATTCGTAACAAAAATAAGGATAAATTCTTACTCACAAAAGGAAAATGGTATGAGACAGGAAAGTTTGAACCAGAACCCATTGGGTTCCTTGAAATCTTATCACAGATCCAAGAAATCAAAGAGCCATGGTGTGTAGAGGGTCGGGGCTGGTCGGAGAAGACATATGAGCATCATAAGGTGGAGGTTTACGCTGGTGACGGCGTTTAGAATTAGGGTTAGGTCGAGAGAGTTTGAGAGACGAGCTAGATGATGACGGCAGGTGAGAGGGAGAGAATGAGAGGGTTTAGGAGGGGGGGAAGTTAGGTTTAATTATGGAAGGAGGTTTGTGGACCATTGATCAAAATGATCAACGGCCACGATTAAATAGGAAATTGGGTTGGGCAGGTGTGTATCTAGGTCAAAAGGGTTTGAGCTAATTTTAAAAGGGGTTTTGGGCTGGTTTGAAAATGGTTAGGTCTGAAAACAAAGGGGCTATTTATTAAATACCCAAGTAATTGAATAAAAATTAATTTATAAAATAATTAAAAAATTATAAAAATAATTTTCATGTATAGAAATGTTTTAAAATAATTATTCAATATTCCAAAAAATCTAATGATCCATTTCTGGTAAAAATAACACAATAATCTATGCACGGGCTACAATTGCAAAGTTATTGCAATTGTAACCAAAAGGTGTGAATCTGGCTGTGAAATAATTTGAACTTAATATTACTATAAGTAGCAAAATTAAATCATGAAATGTTATAAATTTATTTGTGATGCAATTTGTAATTTTTTATACAAATAAAATACTGGGATAAATTAATTTTAAAAAAGTAGAAATTATGGAAAAAAATATCAATTGATGCAAATGCATAGTTTTGCATTTAAAAATATTATAGGAAAAAATTGGGTATTAACATACCCCGTACCCTTCTTCACCTTGCTTCTTTTACTTGTTGAAATTTGTATCTAACTTCTAAATCTCTCATTGCCTTTCACCATAGGGGTGGATAGATATTCTTTCCTTAATACTCCTTATCAAGAAGCTTGCACGTCTTAGTATCCACATTTTTTGCTGGAGACCTTATATTTACTCATCATAAGCATGATGCAGAATCGAGTTCCTCTGACTCAATTCTTCCACAACTATATTCAATCCCTTACCAACCGTCTTTCTAGATGTCGATATCATTGTATTACGAATATAATAGAATTTAGGAATTTGAATTTCTACGACTGAGCTCTACCACACGATATAGAGTAAGAAGAAAGAATGACAGTCCTAATTCCTTGTAGCATCCTGCTTATAAGTGTGGTTCACGACACATCCATAAACAAGACTCTACTAGACACGACTTGTAGACTCCCTAGGATAGAACTACTCTGATACCACTTTTGTCACGCCCCGAACTTGGGGGGCGAGACCGGCACCAGTGCCTCACCTATCCTTGCATACCAACTTACGACTAAGGGATTCTGAACATATAATGTCATACTTTGGCCATGGGACACATTGCGAGACAATTGAGAATGCTGACTAAATATCAATATAAAGTTGGGCCGACAAGGTCGTCATAACTACTACAGCTGGCAAACCAACAAAATGTACTTGAAAGGCCTACAAGACCAACATACTGCATTAACTAATAGGATATGTCTACAAGCCTCTACTGATTCATATACTATGATCAGAACAGGGCCCGACCTACTCATAACATATATACATATATACAAAGATGTACGTAAAGCTCTAGACATGGCAACTCCAAAGGGCATGGAGCTTACCGATCAAGTTGAACTCGGGAAACACCTAATGAGGAGGTCTACCCGTCTATTGAACCTGCACGCATGAAATGCAATGCCCCCAGAAAAGGGATGCAAGTACAAATGATGTACCGAATATGTAAGGCAATATACTGACAGCTGAAACTGAACTGATAATATAATAACTGAAAGTAACTGGAGTCAAAGATATTCTGAAGATATGCCCACCTGCTAATACTGACTCAACTCTCTCAATATAGTAAGTATAGTTGTCTGGCCTTATAAGACTCGGTATATATAACTTCTCTACCTTAGTAGGCTCTCTCACAGGCGCTCGGCCATACTAGGCTTTGTATCTTGGCCAACAGGGCTCTCTCATAGGCGCTCGACTACAGTAGACTCGGTATATAACTTACCTTCTGATCAGAGGTTGCCCAATAGGGGCCTACCCATCGATTATAGCTCGATGGTAGTGTAAATACTATATATATAGACTCTCTGCTCTCTTGACTGGAAGAAGACAATGCTCAATTGAATATAAAGTCCCGATAAGGGAGAATATTGTAACTTATGAGACTAGGATAATGTATATAAATTCAGGAGTATAAACTTCTCTTTATGTCTCGTTTAAACACATGTAGTTACTGGATCATGCCAAAATGAAGGAAAGGTTTAGCTTAAACATACCTAAACCGATTCTCTTAACAATCCCTCTAACACACGTTTTTTGCGGAAACTCACGTAATGGTGGATCGAAGTAGTGGAAAATCCATATGATATTTTTGAGAAAGATTGCACGGTACTCCCTTAGAATCGCAAAATCTCGTTGCTATTACCTTATGAAATCTCGTATGAATTTGTTGTAGCTTCATCCATAACTTAGTAAATATAAGCATTCCACTTTGAAGCTTATGAACAATATTATGAATTTAAAATGGAACGTTTGATTACTACAAGAAAGGAAGTGATTAGTGGCCATAACATTTCTTGGCTTTCTTGATAACTCTCTTTAACCAAATGAGGTGAAGTACCTATCTCTTTAAAGTTTTCCATCTTGCACATTTAATTAAGAGTCACCTAATAGCTCTTATATGGCTGCCACGTTGGGGGATATTTCCCATTCAACAATCATCTACTTAATTAATTTGTCAATACCGCATTAACCAATAATTACCCGATTATCCACATTTACTACTCACTTTTAACACACTTCATAAATCTTACTATCATGGTCATGTGGTACCTTGTATGACACTAGTCCATAAATATCGGGTATTATAGCTCGTACCATATTTTATCCCAAATCGACAAACTTCGACGAAACTCACTTTCTTCAATTTACTTACTCTCTCACCTTCACGAATTTACTTATCACTTGTTTGAAATAGCATAATACTAATAATCCCAAAATAATCTCATTTCCGAACTTACGTTGATTTACTTACGACAAACTTTAACGTACGAATATGCGGGATGTAACATCTCATTTTCAAGCTTATATAAATTTACTTATGGCGTACTTACACGTATGAAAACATGGGGTGTAACATCCGAGATGCTGGCCTGGGTTGATTTTTGATTTATTCATAAAGATCGTGATTATATTGTTCGAATTAGTTTCCTATAGTTTATATTTATAGTATGAAATTGTTTTGGCTAGATTCGAGTTGTTCAGAGTCGGATAATCGAGGGAAAGGCCTTCTAGTTGATTGAGTTAGCGCGATTTGAGGTAAGTGACTTGCCTAACCTTGTGTGGAGGAAATTCCCTTTAGGATTGGTGTTGTTTCTGAAAATTGTGATGTGTGGAAGCGTGTACGCAAGGTGACGAGTGTGTACACGGGCTAAATATGAAAATTACCAGCTTTAGCTATGTTGATTTCTTTCATTCCTTAATTGAGTTATCTTAACATGTTGCGTTCATCATTCTTAGTCTACTTTCACATGTCTACTAGTCTTATACTCTTACATGCTAATTGCCCTACATGTTTAGTTGCAGTTCTTGTTTCCTTATTCCGTATTCATTACTTAATTGTTGATTTGCTTACTTGAAGTTGTTAAATTGTGGAATATCTTGTTGTTGAAATTGGTATTGAGATATAAAGGTCGTGATTCACATTAAGGAAAAATATTAAGTTGTGAAATATCATTATGTTGAATTGTTCATTTCGATTGTTATTGTTGAGTCTCTTGTGTACTTTGTGGTTGAGCCATGGTCTATTTACTGTGAAATTACTGTTACTATTTGGTTTCTCTGGCAAGTTGTGATATTGGGAACTTGAGATGCGATTTGTGGTACGTTGTGATATTGATACACATGCAGTGGTATAAGGTTTTGGGGTTGAAGCACATGTGGTGAGATAAGGTGGGTTGGATACGCGTGGCTAGTAGGGGAACTACTAGAAGTCATATGGTGTGATAAGGTGAGCTAAAATGTGGGATGCTATTTCGGAAAAATGAAACTAAACTCAAAGTCTCTCGCAATAATATAAGGAAATATTATGAGTTATTCTTGTGATTTGAGACTACGAGACGGTACCTCGGTAGTGACCCTTGTTGATGTTTCTCTATTGTTGTACTTGTCTTTGGTATTTGTTTCCTTAATATGTAAATCCTTATTTTCTCCGTGATGTATTATTTGCCTTTATTCTGTGTAGTTACATTTGGTCCTTACTTGTTTATTTCCATCATCATTATTATTATATTATTAAATCTTGCGTCTTGATTATTATTATTTTAGTAGGGCCTTGACCTGACCTCGTTACTACTCTACTGATGTTAGGCTTGGCACTTACTGGGTACCGTTGTGGTGTACTCATGCTACGCTTATGCTCATCTTTTTGTGCAGATCCAAGTACTTCCTACCAGTCTGGGCGTCAGTGAGTAGAGTCCATTCATGGATACGTCAAGGTACACTTGCCAGCATTTGCAGGCCTCGGAGTCCCCCTCCACCTAGATTATTTCATTCCCCTGTTCTTATTTAGTCACTATTCTACAGAGACATTTGTTTAACCAAAGAATTAGATGTTTCTGATAAACAAGGCAAGACTGATTAAATAAAGAAAAATCAATGAGATGTATGAAAAGTAAAGTGTATTACAATAGTAGTTCGGATGTCCCTTACAGGTTATATCTTACTCCCTTATATAGGGAATTTCCTAATATAACGGCTGCTCTTTTCAGTGATTGAGCATTATTGACTAATTATGACATTAATGGTTACAATGAGTAATCGTAACTGTTGCGTGAATGTTGTGTAATGTGTGGATCACTAACTGAAGATCTCTGAATCTTCCCTTTGTTCCGCCAGATACATTTTGACCGTGTCTTTTCATCTTATCAATCAGGTTGAGACTTCCGTAGCTAATTAACCCGTGGGTGTGATTTTCCGTGCCTCTTTGCCTCATACCTCTTCATAGAGTCCCGTCCAGCTGTCGTGTCTTCATTGCTCCACGTAGACTGCTGAGTCATCAAGATTTATCACACGTGTGAAGCTCTTTTTTACCAATACAGATAGTCCCCCCACTTACCATATATTTATCGATTAATATTTCGTAAGTGGATACTCATTTATGGCGGGAATATTTTTCCGCTGCTTCACTCGAATCAGTGCATCTTTTTCTAAACGTATGGCTTATAGATCTTCGTCCAAAGGTAGAGGACATCACGAACCTTTTTGCAAACCGAAGTTCGATGAATAGTACCTGCGGAGTTCACCTTTGCTAGGAATAGCCAGGCCCTTAGAGATCAGCTTTCTTCATTGTCATCTCTTGATAGTGCTGACAAGTACCCTACCCAGCTCACTGAAGGTTTAATTCCTCTTATACGCATGGACTGTTATTGGAGTTCCGATTTTCCTGTAATCATTCCAAACAGTAATCAAAGAACAACGTCTTACAAGATGGGGCATTATTTTGTTTATACCTATCCCTTTACATTAGGGTTCAAGCCTCCCATCGACCCAGTAATCATCGAGCTCTGTCAATTTTTCAAAATTTATTTGGGACAAGTCGGTCATCTTGTATGGCGAGTCGTTGCATGTCTTAGATACTTGGCTACCTTAGCTTCGATCTCCTTTACCTTTCATCATCTTATTCACCTCTATTCCCCAATGTTGTTCCGTCAGGGATTTTTACCCTGGTTGCTCGGAGTAAAAGGGTGTTAGTGACTTCTGAAGATGATAAAGATCGAGGTTGGTACCTCCGATACGTTGTTGTGCCTACGGTTGGCTTAGTAGGTGAAGAAAATCTCCCCTTCCCTGATAAGTGGAATCGTGCACGTGAGTACATTTTAGCTCACGTTCCTTGCATTTTGCTTGATATTTTACTAACACCGTAGCTGTTTTTTCTTTTTGCAGCAATCATGGGAATCGTCGAGAACGTCTCTGATTTCAGAGATTGGGTAGAAAAGCTTTTGTTAATCGCTCCATTGGAAGAACGTTCATGGAAGTACCTCTCTGAGAGGTTTGGTTGGAGAGTTAAGACTCATGGTAAGTGAAGTTTTTGTTTGTACTTGTTTCTCCCTTTGAGTATTATTTAATCGTTTCCTTTTGACATAGTTTCCTGCTCGTGGAGTTTCTGTATCCGCGTCTGTTCCTAAGTTATCCCTAGCTCAGGCCCAGGAGATCACTTCAGGCTCTTCTTCTTCAAAGAGAAAAGCAGGTGGGTCAAGGACCTTGGAAGAAGAGGAAGAAGAAGAGGGATTTTTAATACATAGGTCACGCAGAAGGAAGGTGGTCTCAGACGACGAGTCTACACCTGTTATTGATCCTTCCATACCTGAAGTTGAATTTTCTGCTCTTGAGGATGCTTCTCCCTCTCTCGTGCGTGATTCTGTTGATCATTTATTCCGGGAAGGCTTTGGTCCTGTTGCTGATGTAGCTTCCCTGGTTGTTTTCTCTCCTTCTCTCAGAGAACTCCCCTCCACTGTTCCAGTTATTTCTCCTGCCCCCGTGTCTATTCCTGCTCCAATTCTTGCTCCCTCTCTCGTGGCTTTTTCAGCTCCTTAGACTTCCTTGCCCGTGGCTCGTGCATCTGTTCCTGCTTTTGCGCCTTTTGTTTCAGAAGTAGGGTCTTTCAGTAGGGAGATGAGGAAGGTGATGATAGAATTTCCAGCAGAGGGTAGCCTCTTTAAAAAGTCTGGCAAGCCTGATGTGTGGTTGAAACCGTTGATAGGTCTGACAGAGAGAGCTAAGATGGATAGCCACAGTTCCCTTACATGGCCTAATGAAATCGTGCATACTTCTTTAAAGGTAGAATGTATTTTATTTCATTCATTCTTGTAGGCGTATTTATCATATCTAATTGATTTCCTTTTGTAGATCAATCTTATAGGTACGGAGCTTATGAAAATGATTTCTCATACAGAGCATGAACTAAAGGAGTGGCATGCCGAAGCAGGTAACTAGAAAGAACAGTGTGAAAGCTTAAGGCTCGACATGGAATCCGTAGAAGAAGAAAAATGTAATTTGGAGCAGCAAGTGAGGGTCATGACGGTAGAGTTGTTCGTGGAGAAGGCATCCTCTGATCAGGCAGGCAAGGATAAGAGCGTCCTAGAGTCCTCATTCGTGGAGCAGCTGTCTCGTGCCTTTGAAGAAGTCAGGAGTTTGAAGGCCTTACTAGACCAAAAGGAGGAGTATTCGGGCGAACTTGTGCAATCTCTTACTCAGACCCAGGAGGATCTTCGCAACTCTTTGGATAAAGTTCAATTCCTGGAAAGGTCTTTCGCTCTTTTAAGGGCCTCTAATGATGCTACTGTGATANGAGAAAGTTCAATTCCTGGAAAGGTCTTTCGCTCCTTTAAGGGCCTCTAATGATGCTGCTGTGACTGAGAGGGATGAACTAAGAGCTGAAGTTATGCTATGGGATAAAGATTACGAAGCTCTTGAAGATAGGGCAGCTGTCGATGTTAGTTGGGTGTATATGAACTCTCTCCTCGATACATTGACTGAAATGAGCCAAGAGGGTTTCGACCTTAATGCTGAAATTGCAAAAATCAAGGAGTCCATTGAGAAGGCTCAACAAGGTCAGAATCTCTCTTCACCTGAAGGTGAGGCTCCTGCTGCTCAAGTCTCTTCGTCCCAAGCCGCTCCTGCTCCTTCTACCAGTGAAGTCAACCCCCCTCCTGATGAAGTTTAAGAAGTTGGTTCCTCCCTTTTTTTTTCTTTCTTTGTCTCAATTGGTGGTTACTCCAAGTCCCATCGGGGGTAAATTTGGATCTCTTAAAGTCCTCAAATGACAACTTAGGGACACCTTAATGTATAAAAAACTCTATACGGCTAAGTATAAGTTAATACTTAGTTTTTACTTAGCCATTTTAATATATTAATGCAAGTATGACTTTTGTTTTCCGTTGAGTTTCTATTTCACTCTTTAAGTCTTTTGCATGCTTTATTTTTCGAGGTTTTAGTTTTACCTCTGAGTTTTGCATATAGAATGCTTTAGATTACTCGCACCTTTTCGTAATAGGCAAGGTGTCATGTAAAACGTGTGCCTTTTTGTAGTAGGCATAATCTATGAAAGAGGGGCCTTTTTTATCGAAACTTAATGAAGAAGACGTCTCAACTTCATAAAGGTGTAATAATGCAATAGAGTGATGGAATTTTTCACATGTTTAAGAATGTTTCTGAGGAACGTTTTTTGTTTGAAATTTCACAACATTTTACATGTGTTTGATTATCGTCTAAAACTCATGTTGCAACTGTTTTCTTTTGATAGATTTGATATACACTTGTATTTCGTAACTGTTTTTTCGTATGTAACAGTTTCTTTGAGTTAATACAAGAGAGCAACTGTTTTTCGTTCGTAACAGTTTTTATTCAAGTTGGGGTTTTCACCCATAACTATTTTTGTTGACAACATTTTTCAATAAGCATGAGGGAAATGCTCTTACATCCGTAACTGTTTTATTTGATAACAGTTTTTTGAACAAGTACAAGGATTTTGATCTTTTATCCATAACTGTTTTATTTGATAACAGTTTTCTATATGAGTACAAAGATTTGGTAACTGTTTTTAGTTACAACAGTTTTGAATGAGTACAATGATGATGATCTTTTATCCATAACTATTTTTGGTTAGAACAGTCTTTCTTTTGAATAAGTACAAAGATGCGCATTTCTTCCTTGTTGCTAACATTTTGCCTTTTAACCTGAACATGTTTGAAGGTTTTTTTGAATTAGGCTTTGTGTTTGAGTCTTTGGCTCTTTCGATTTTGCTTGTATCACTTGACTTGTTGGGTAGATGGATCTTCAAGCTCGAGCTTTGACTTTTTGATAGTCTTTTTCGCTTCGTCTTTGCCTTCCATACTGTATAGTCCCCCAAGTGTTTGAGCTTTGAAGAATGAAATCTCGAGCACTTGATTATTCCTTCCTTATGGTCCTTTTCCTGAAAAGGAAAAACATACGGGACTCGAAGGTATATAGTTTTTAGATGATGACTGCTTAACCCTTTAAAATGTCCTTCAGAAAGTGTAACCCTAGACCGGGAATTCAGTTACTTCCTCACGTCTTTGCAGGTCTAATATCATCATCTGGTGATGGGTTAGCTTTATGCCTATCATCTAAAAAGGTTAGTAAAATTTTAAATGTTCAAAATAAAATCGAACGTGTGATACCTGACCGGGGGTACTTCTTTTCCTTAGAAGTAGTACTTCTTCAAGTGGATGGCATTCCAACTTGTTTGTAGGATTCTGTCATCCATAGCTTCAAGCTCGTAGGCACCCTTCCCAGCTATGCCACGACTTTGTAGGGTCCTTCCCAGTTTGGACTTAGCTTTCCTCCGCCTTCATATTTTTTTTATTGAAAGATTTTTTTAAGGACGAAGTCCCTAATCTTGAAATATCTGAGATGAGATTTACGGTTGTAATAACGCTCTATGATTTGTTTTTGAGCTGTCATCCGTATTAGTGTTGCTTCTCTCCGTGGTTCGAGCAGGCCCAGATTGGTCCTCAATTCGTCGTCGCTTTCTTCCTCTGTGGCTGTTAAAAACCTTATGATTGGTTCGCCAATCTCCACAGGTATTAAGGCTTCTAAGCCATAGACAAGTGCGAACGGAGTTTCTCCCGTGGTTGTTTTTGAAGTTGTTCTGTATGCCCATAGTACCGCTGGTAACTCATCACGCCAGTTTCCTTTGGCTTTTTATAGCCTCTTCTTTAGATTTTTTATGATGACTTTATTCGTTGACTCATCTTGACCATTAGCCAAGGGGTGGTATGGCGTTGAAGTGATCCGTTTGATTTGCCAGCTTTCGAAGAATTCTGTGATTTGCGAGCCTATGAATTGTGGGCCATTNTTTTAACTTCCTTTTATCGCACTTGTTTGAACGCTTCTGCCTCTACCCATTTTGTAAAATAGTCGGTTAGCGCGAGCAAAAACCGTACCTGTCCTTTAGCTGTGTGAAGAGGTCCCACTATGTCCATACCCCATTTCATGAAGGGCCATGGGGATATTATTGGATGCGATAATTGCTCTGGTCGATGCATGTTAATGTCAAACCTTTGGCATCTATCGCATTTGGATACGAAGTTCTTGGCCTCTTTTTCCATCTTAGGCCAATAGTATCCAGCTCTGATTAGGGTTTTTACCAAGGATCTCGCCCATGAGTGATTTCCACAGTGTCCTTCGTGGACTTCTTTCATCACAAACTCCGTTTGGTTAGGTCTGAGGCATTTTGCTAGGGGCCCTCCGAACATCTTGCGATATAATGAGTTGCGAATGAGGCAGTACCGTGCAGCTTTGCGGCGAAGTGCTTGAGTCATTTTCTTGTCTTCAGGTATGGTGCCATTCTGCAAAAAATTTAAAATTTTGTTTCTCCAGTCCCAGGTTAAATTGTTGAAAGTTACTTCAATTCTGTCCTGGTCGGTCGTTGAATGGAATAGATGAACGACAATTGCGTTTGTCTTTGTTTGTTACTTCCATGACTGCTGCAAGGTTAGCTAATGCATCTGCGTCTGCATTTTCCTCTCTAGGTATTTTGATTACCTTCCATGTTTTGAATTGTCTCACGAGCTCTCGTGCCTTTTCCAGATATTGTTGCATCCGAGTCTCTCGAGCGATGTAAGTCCCCTGCATCTGATTTACTACCAGTTGGGAGTCGCTTTTGATTACGATTTGCTCGATTGAAAGTTCTCGTGCGAGTTCTAGTCCTTCAATGACAGCTTCATACTCTGCTTCATTGTTAGTTATAGGATAACATTTGATAGTCTGTCGTGTCTTTTCACCCGTGGGTGATATTAAGACTATGCCTAAGCCGACACCTTTTATATTGGAAGAACTATCGGTAAATAGGGTCCATAGACCTGGATTATAATGGCCATGAACAGTTGCTCCGGGGCTGGGCAAATAAAACTGGCTAACATTGAACTTGGTAAAATGAAATGGTTGAATAATTGAAAAATGAGATTATGGTCTAATTAGACAACAGCTTGCTTCGAACATAGGAGTTGCTAAGAGTAAAATTCGAGAAAAAGAGCCGATTGTTTGGTAAATCCTTCAAGAAGTTATGCAGGGACATCCTGTATTGCTGAATAGAGCACCCACTCTGCATAGATTAGGCATACAGGCAGCACCGTTAAAGAGTTGTAACTCTTTTTCCACTTCAGGGACAATGCTATTACTAAAGTCAGCGACAAAATTAGTTAAGATCTCAGACTTGATTGCAGTCCTAGGCTGGTATGTTATTTCATGTTCACTTAATTCTATGGCCCACTTGGCTAATCTTCTTGATAATTCTTGCTTATGCAGTATGTTCTTAATGGATACGAGATCATAACTGTGATTGGATGACATTGAAAGTATGGCCTTAATTTTCTAGAGGCCATGATTAGAGATAAGGCTAACTTTTTTAGATATGGATATCTAGTTTCAGCATCTAGTAATGTCTTGCTTACATAATAAATAGGAGATTTTTTACCTTTATTCTCCCTTACCAATACTACAGTTACAACAATTTCCGAGATGGAAAGGTAGACATACAGCCTCTCCCCCTCCTTTGGCTTTGACATCAACGGAGGTTTTGATAGATAAGCCTTTAGGTATTTAAGAGCCTGTTGACATTCTTCAGTCCATTCGAACCGATTTTGCTTTTTGAGAACTGCAAAGAATTTAAAACGTTTCTCGGAAGATTTGGAAATAAATCTTCCTAAGGCTACAATTCTTCCCGTTAGTCTTTGAACTTCTTTTTTGTTTATTAGTACATCATGTATTTCTTCTATAGCTTTAATTTGATCAGGATTTACCTCTATTCCCCTGTTTGATACAAGGAAACACAAGAATTTACCTGATTCTACGCCAAATGCGCATTTTGCAGGATTCAGCATCATATTATACCTGCGTAAAATGTCAAAGGTAATATAGAGGTGCTGGAAATGGTCTTCCGCCCATGTTGAATTTACCAGCATGTCATCGATATAAACTTCCATCTTTTTTCCAAGATGTTCCTGGAACATCTTGGTCACTAGCCTTTGATAGGTGGCTCCAGCGTTTTTTAAGCCAAAAGGCATGACTTTATAACAATAAGTCCCCCTGTTTGTAATAAAGGAGGTTTTTTCCTCGTCTGAGTGATCCATTTTAATCTGATTATAACCAGAATACGCATCTAGAAAGCTTAACAATTCATGACATGCGGTGGCATCAATCATTTGATCTATATATGCTAATGGGAATGAATCTTTGGGGCATGCTTTATTTAAGTCAGTATAATCTACGCATACTCTCCATTTGCCATTCTTTTTAGGTACTACCACAGTGTTAGCTAGCTAGTTAGGGTATATTACCTCTCGTATCGAACCAATTTTCAAGAGTTTTTGTACCTCTTCGACAATCACTTGGTTCTTGAATGGTCCTTGCTTTCTTTTCTTCTTATTAATAGGTACGAAGGATGGATCTTCATTTAGTTTATGACTCATCATTTCTAGTGGGATACCTGTCATATCTAAGTGGGACCACGCAAAGCAATCTGTGTTAGCCTTTAAATAATCAATTAACTTACCTCTTCGACCGAGGCTCAGCCTCGTGCCTCTTCGAACATTTTCAAGTTTTTGTTCAAACAATGGAACAGTTTTGAGCTCTTCCGTAGTTGTTTTGATGTGCTCGTCTTCCTCCGGTTCATGAATGATGTCCGGTCTGGAATCTACATCCGTGTGGTCCAATGCATCTTCCGTGGTGACTTGACTCACCTTCTCGTGAGTATCTTCTTTCGTACATGTTTCAACAATAATACCTTCTGTACCTATTTGGGTGGTAATCTCTTCCATACCTGTTTGGGTGGTGTTACGTGCTTGGGAGATTCCCTTATCTTTTGATTCTTCCACCTCTACTTTTTTGTTGTAGTGTACCACGGAATTTATATTTCTCGCGGTTTTCTGATCGCCTCTAATTTGCTGAATCCCCCCTTCGGAGGGGAATTTAGTTACCCGATGCAAGGTGGATGGTATTGCTTTCATGTCGTGGATCCATGGCCTTCCCATGATTACGTTATAAGCCATGTTAGTATCGATGACTTGGAACCTGGTATTTTTTATTACTCCTTCAGCATAAGTTCTAAGTTCAATTTCCCCTTTTATTATAACCGTAGAGTTATCAAACCCGGATATGGCTCGTGCCTTTGAGATTACTTGATTCCCCAATAGCATTTCTTCCACGACTCTTAGAAAAATGATATTTGAACTACCTGGATAAGATCAACACTCTTTTTACGTTAGTGTCATGAATAAGTAAGGATATTACCAGAGCATCGTTGTGAGGAAGCATTAATCCGCTGATATATGCTTCATCGAAGTTTATATCGTCTGCTTCCAGATTTTCACGAACCCACTTTCCGTGTGAAATTGTGAACTTCGTGGCCACTTTACAAACCACTCTGTTTACTTCTTCACCTCCGTGTATCAAGTTGGCGGTTCATTTTGGAGATGGAGGTTTTGGGGGCTCATGCATGTTCTTTATGTATGCCTGTTTACCTTTTTCACTAAACAATTCTGTTAAATAGCCCTGTTTCAATAATTGTTCTACCTCACCTTGCAAAAATCTGCAATCTGCAGTTCTGTGTCCATATCATTATGGAATTCACACCAGAAATCTGGTTTCCTCTTATTCGGGTTTGACCTTATTTCTTTGGACCATCGAACCTTATCACCCATATTTCTTAATACTGAAATTAGTTCGGAGGTACTTGCATTGAAGGTGTGATCCCCAATTCGTGCATTACCTCTAGGTCGTTCATCTTGATCATTTCTGGATCTAGATGAGGACGAGCTCGCATCTCTGCTTGGTGGTCTATAATCTGACTTGGCGTTTTCGAACCTGGGATGAGTTTCAAGTCCCGATGGTCCTAAGTAAGGATCGTACATGTTTTTACCTGATCTTCTATCTTATTTGAAACGTCTGGATCTGGTATGATCTTCATCTTTAGAACGAGCAATAGTATCTTCATCTATTCGAAGTTTAGTATTGTACCTGTTATAAACATCATTCCACGTTGTAGCTGGGAATTCTCTCAAGCTTTCTTTGAGTCTCCTCGTGGCTTCTGAGCTTTTGTCATTTAGATTACTTACAAATTCCATGGCTGCCCAATTATCAAGAACCCTTGGTAGTTGCATTCTTTCTCGTTGAAACCTGTCTACAAATTCACGAAGTAGTTCCGTGTCTCCTTGTTTTATTTTAAAGATGTCCTCCATCCTTTTTTCGACTTTTTGTGCACCGTAGTGTGCCTTTATGAAAGAATTTGCAAGCTCAGTAAATGAATCAATAGAGTTTTCAGGGAGAAGAGAATACCAGGTTAGCGCCCATTTGGTAAGTGTTTCTCCAAACTTTTTAACTAGGACCGACTCAATTTCTTGTTTTGTTAAGTTGTTGCCCTTCACTCCGGTGGTAAAAGCAGTCACATGGTCGCGTGGATCGGTTTTCCCTCCATACATAGGAATGTCAGGCATTTTACACTTCTTGGGAATAGGTACGGGTGTTGCGCTTGGTTTCCAAGGTTGTTGAGAATATCTATCCACGCCAATGCCTTTGATAACAGGTGGTTCTCCAGGAATTTGTTCGATTCGATCATTTTGTTCCTTCACCTGTTTCTGCAAAGTTGGTAATAAAGTCTGTAATTCAGAGTTATTAGACATACTTGGTCTCGCTTCGAGAGATTCATTAGGAGTATTTCCCCTTCCTAAGTTTGCCAACCCAGACTGAGGATTTTCCACGGTGATGGTATTATTAGGGGGTAGTGTCACTGACACAGGTGACGCTGCTGGTAATCCCCTCGCAAATTCTTGCAAAGCCTGGCTCACATACTCTGCAATCATTTGTTTTACCCGATCTTGTTCTACCGTTTGATCATTATTATCGTTGTTGTTATTCGATCTTTCTGGGGATTGTTCCCTTGGACCACGTGGGGTTCCTGAAGGTGATGGAACTGGGGTTCCAACCTTTGCTGGTTGTTGTCATTGGAGTTCGACATAGTTCAGAGGAAATCACTTGAAAAGCAAACAAAGATTATCAGATTCCCGGTAACGGAACCAATTTGTTTAACCAAAGAATTAGATCCTCTGATCAAAGCTCTTTTTAGGATGAACACGGGTTTCTGATAACCAAGGCAAGACTGATTAAATAAAGAAAAATCAATGAGATGCACGAAAAGTAAAGTGTATTGCAATAGTAGTTCGGATGTCCCTTACAGGTTATATTTTACTCCCTTATATAGGGAATTTCCTAATATAACGTCTGCCCTTTTCACTGAGTGAGAATTAATGACTAATTATGATATTAATGTAACGTTACAATGAGTAACCGTAACTGTTGCGTGAATGTTGTGTAACGTGTGGATCACTAACTGAAGATCTCTGAATCTGCCCTCTGTTCCGCCCAGATACATTTTGACCGTGTCTTTTCATCTTCTCAATCAGGTTGAGACTTCCATAGCTAATTAACCCGTGGGTGTGATTTGTCGTGCCTCTTTGCCTCATACCTCTTCATAGAGCCCCATCCAGCTGCCGTGTCTTCATTACTCCACGTAGACTGTTGTGTTATCAAGATTTATCACACGTGTGAAGCTCTTTTTTATCAATACAACATTTAGTATCACTTCATAGAGTTTGTGACTTACATTTCACTGGGTTTTAGGAGTTGTACATGTTGAGTTGCAGATTTGATTTTATATAGTTGTGGAAGTTTTGAATCTTTATATTATTATTTTAGTTGTTCTGCATGTTTGTTAGCCTTATCTAGTCTTAGAGACTAGGTGCTGTCACGAAATCCTACAGAAGGAAATTGGGGTCATGACAACTAATGGTAACAAAAGAAATTCAATTCAAGAGTAGGAATGATGATAGTGTTGGATATCTATTTTTTAGCTTTGCATTGGGTTATAATGAAAATGCATAACTTAGTTTATCTTTTTCTTTAGTTTTTAGTTATGCAATTAATAGTACTTATTAGTTATACTTATTTTAGCTTGGCCTATATAGTATTTTTTAGATTATGTTAATTTTCATTACAACTTATTGATTAGCAATATTTGCTTTATGCAATTGTATTATCTTTGTTATTGAATATTTTAATATAATGCTATGATTTATCTCATTTTATTGTGCTATTTTCATGGAAAATACATTATATAGTTGTATCTAGTTATGATTAAAGAAATATTTGGAGCAAGTTACATTTTGTGCTGTGAAGACTTTACTGGAAAAATCCGAAAACCCGAAAAAGTCTGAAAATCCAAGAAAAACCGAGATTGAAAAATCCGACTATGTTGGTTTGGTTTGGTTCATAGATTTTAAAGCCTGGCATCACTGATTTGATTTGATAATTGAAAAATCTGAACTAACCTGACCTACGTACACCCCTAAGTCTAAGTACTCCTTTGTCACGTCCCCAAATTCACTAGTCGTGATGGCACCTAACTCGCTAGGTAAGACAACTAATAACTATCCAATTCTAATAATATTAATAAGACAATTAAACAAAAGGAATTATCTGAATCTTATATATTCCCCAAGGACTGGTAATACAAATCATGAGCTTCTAAGAATAAAGTTTACAAAGCTGAAATGAAGTAAATACATTATCTATTTTAGAAGTAGATAAACATAATATTGTAGATCTAAGGCTACCATGAACAAAAGACAGCTACAGCCGGAACACAGGTACATCTTCAATTCCATATCCCGTCGATCATAGCAACGTCAACAGTCAACATCTGCACGCAAGGTGCAAAGGTGTAGTATGAGTACAACCGACCCCATGTACTCAATAACTACTAGACCTATAGGTTCAAAGTAGTGACGAGCTGGAACATAATTCGGGTCCAACACCAATAACCAACAGCAGTTCATAGCAATGTGAGGCAAGTAATAAAAGAAGTAACTCAGAATTTAAAATGCTCAGCTTATTCATAATTCCCGAATATAGTTCCGCTTTTCAAATATATCAGTGAAAACCCAAATCCTTTACCGAAATTGAAAAACATGAGATAGTTTGAAAACTGTAATTTTTCCAAAAATCCTTTCCACAATAAATAGAATATTTCATTTTCTTTAGTTGAAATACCTCTCTATGCCCATATATCAATATGTATGAAAAGTCATGAATGACGTGATACCGTACAACATGAGGAAAATGCATCTCTATGCCTGTATGTAATGTATGCATGTCAATTCCATGTATCTCAGAGATGAAATCATGTACTCACACTCTCAGAGTGCTCAATCCCATTGCCTCATACTTTCCACTAATCATGCTCAATCACTCAGTATTGTATATGGTCAATCCGGCCTAGGGGAGATCTATCCCTGAATATGTACATCAAATGACCAACGGTCGCTCAGTATTGAGTAGGGGCAAATCCATCCCCAGGTATATAAATGCTTCGGACAGGATCCATGTCCAGGGAAGATACATCCCTCAATACAATCAAACGCGCTCACTGTGGGTGTGTACAGACTCTGAAGGGGCTGCTACAACCTAAGCGTTATCATAAAATTAGTATAATTGTTGCGACGTGCAGCCTGATCCCATAACTGTCACTCATAATCAAGCTTTCGGCTTCACTCAGTCATCAATCTCTCCAGTCTCACTCGCAGGCTCACAATGTCATGAAACTAGCCCGACAACATTGATATGATGTACCAATAATTAACAACTGAGATTGAGATATGATATGAATGCATGAATATGAATGAGTACAAAATATCAATGAAATCAGTGAATTGACAGTAAGAAACGGCCACTATGGGTCCCAACAGTATCGGTATAAGATCAAAACTAAGTATAGAACACTTAACCCCAATCCCTATGATGAAAATTGTTCCAAAAATTGCCTCAATCCAAGTCCCACATCTCAAAATATGATGAAAGAACCAAAACCTCGACTTAATAGCTTCTTCCCAGCAGATTCCACATTTGCGGACAAGTGGCTGCATCTGCGACCTTCGCTTTTGCGGAAAAAGGCTCGCATTTGCGAGACAGCCTTGACCCTCCAGTGGTGGTTTCTGCGATGCTCAAAATCACATCTGCGGTCACGCTTCTACGCAAATCCCTATGCATTTGCAGACTCCTACCCAGCAGTGCATTCTCACTTCTGCGCGACTAGGCTCGCTTCTGGGGTCATCGCACCTGCGCAATACCAGTCGCAGGTGAGGAACACCAGAACCAGCAGCTTAGCAAAATTTCAATATGCGATGAAATGATTCGAACATCATTTGGAACTCACCCGAGCCCCTCGGGACCCCGACCAAGTATACCAACAAGTCCCATAACATAACATGGACCTACTCGAGGCCTCAAACCACGCATAACAACATCAAAAAGACAAATTGAACCTCAAATCAATATCTATAGACTTTGAACTTTTCACCTTCAATAACTCGTGTCGAAACATAGCAAACCAACCCGGAATGAACCCAAATTTTGCACACAAGTCCCAAATGACATAACGAAGCTATTCTAACTCCCGGAACCACAATCCGAATATGATATCAAAAAGTCCAATCCTAGTCAAACTTTTGAACTTTCCAAACCTTGAAATTTCCAATTTTCGCCATTTTTTGCCGAAACCTTGTAAAACCATCCAAATGCAAATCCGGGCATAAGCCTGAGTCCAAAATCACCATCCGTACCTATAGAAACCATAAAAGCTCCATTCCAGAGTTAGATTCACAAAAAGTCAAACTTGGTCAACTCTACCAACTTAAAGCTTCAACAATGAAATTGATTCCTCCGAATTGATTCTAAATAACCTGAAAACCAAAACTGACGATTCACATAAGTCATAATACATAATAAGGAGCTACTCATGCCTTCAAACTATCGAGAAAATTACAATTTCTCAAAACGACGGGTCGGGTCGTTACATCCTTCATGTGATACATTTCGCTTCTCTATATTCAAACAATATGAAGTTTGATCAATATATTTAAATGTATTTTTTTTAAATATTTAGTTGAACTAATCTAATTTAACTTTAAAGATGAATCGAATCAACTCTCGATAAGCAAAATGTGTCATATAAATTAAAATTGAAGAGTATTTAAATTCAACAATTGAAGGAAATGAGTCATGAGTAGCCTTAGGTGTAATAAATTCTTTTAGATGATCTCATTAAACCGTGTTCAAACACTCTCTTGCATGTATGACTGACCCTCAGGTGGGGTATTCGAAAAGGTTCACCAATTTTTTGAAGTTTACACTTGAAGCTAAGTAGGTGTTTGGAGATAAAAATTATAATATTTTAAAAGAAATGTAGTATTTGAAATTGAGTTGAAAAATATTATTTAGAATTTGAAAGTATGTTTATACATGCATTTCACTTGAAACAATATTGCCGTTTTGCGAGTGGCAAAAAAAAAATCCGACAAATTTGAAAAAGTAATCAAAACCACTTATAGATTTTTGAAAAACTTATTTTTGAAAAATCTCTATGTTTACCCTAAAAACGGATAACAATTAAATATGTAAATGATTTTAAGGATACATGGATTTGCTTAGTACAAATGGTAAAGATTGCTGGAATAAACAGATAAAAGATGTTATAGATTATCAAACTGCTTGAAAATAAGGGGGTGAATGATTCTAGACATGAGGGCAGCCTCAATGAGGTATCCATCTTCGATCCCAAGCTTATAATAATGAAACACTGATCGACAAACGTAAGGGATTTGAATAACAGAAAAAGTAATAGTGTATTGCCTTGGTATCCGTGTTACGATGTGCTCAATGAATAATCAGACCCCTCCCCTTTTATCTAGTAGGGAAGTTCTACTCTAGGTACAATTCCAGCCAGTACGTGCTGAGATCCACGCTGCGATACCTGGTCGGTCACGAATATCACATCCTCCTGTTAATCATGTTCGGTTGCCCGATAATTATCTCTGAAGTATTCTAAGAGTTGGATGCTATATTGGGGTCACGACCCTGATATACTCGAGGGTGGCGTCGTGCCCTCGGAACCTCTCTCGATGAGTCCTTTACCTCTATTCCGGCTTCTTGTCATCACGTCCCTTACTCGATCTATTTTATCACAGACCAGGCCATCTCATGGGTCCGGTTTCACCCGTATACAGATAATCCCCTTGTTTCTCAGAGAGTAACACGGAAACGACGAGGAATGGCATGAGTTCCCCGATATCTTCTTCAACACGTTGCGACACAAAACGACAAAGAAGCTGAAATGTCCCATCAGTCGCATCATAATGATCCCCAATGCATGTCAGCCATCTACAGGTCGCTTCTGGATGCGGAACAGCACGAAGCCCCTATAAATATCCCCACTTTCGTTCATTTATTACTTTGGACCAAGATTCTACCTTCGATCCTTCAAGATATTATTTACTTCCTTCATTCTTTATTATACTTACCTTCGTTCTTCAAATTGCAATCTTTCTTTTACCCCTCACTTAAGCCAGTGTGCTTGATTTTCTTAGCAAATTCTTACCCTTCATCTCCTCATTCTCCTTCATACCTTCAAATCTTTTTATCCAGATAAAAAATGGCAAAGACTTACAAAACCGTTCCCCAGAAACATGCTCCTTCTCCTATGTAGCCGACCACTGAGATCGAGGACACCGCCCCTAACGTGGTCGTCCTTGAGAGGTCCGCTTTGGGTACGGCCACTGATGAACCGGCAGTGGATCCCCCATTGAAAATGTTCGTGCTTAAGGGGTGTTCGGTTAATGATGACTTCAAGGTCGAAAACCATCTTCGGTTGAAGGCTGATGCGAGGCGGTGTCACGATACGTCTACTCCATTATTGAGGCCATTCTTCTTGCAGTTCAAAAAGAGTGCAGCTGGGTTGATAAGGATGTATTGATTCCCAAGCCTGATGACGACATCACTACCCATGTTGAGGGATATTTGAGTGTTTACACTTATCCCTTTATACTGGCCCGGTGGATCCCAACATCTTTGACTTTTGCAGGAGGTACGACGTATGCCTCGGCCAATTCCACCCATCGCTGTGGAGGGTCGTGATCCTCCTCCAATTATTTGTGAACAAAATTGACTCATGTACGTTCACCATCGGTCATCTACTCCGCTTGTACAGTCCCTGAATCTTCCAAGGGTACTGATAAAGCTTGTACGCCGGTCCAACAAAGCCTCATTTTCAAGTATCGACAAGGACCGGGATTGGGGTTCGCAAGTACGCTTTGTCCGAGTGAAGACCGCCGACCTGATACCTGTCGAGTGGAGGCCGTTCCTCGAAAAGTGGAACTTACCACATAAGTACAACTCCCCACGTTGATTATACGTTTTATCTTCCCCTTTCTCATTGGTATTTTATGTGGTGCAGCCCTAGCTCGAGTCCCAAACACCATTCCTCGGATCAAGGAGTGGATTGGAGGCATTTGTTCGCAGATGCCTTATGCCGAACGCTCGTGGCGCGAGCTCTCGAAGGACCGTTGGGAGGCCCATTATCACGGTAAGATTCCTTTCTTCGAGTAAGTAGCACTAGACTTTCTTTTTCAACACTTTGCTCTCATTGCTTCTCTTTTTTTCTTTTGCAGGCTTGTCTAAGACTGTCGAGCTTAGGACCTTGGCAGGGGGCGAGGACCTGCCCGCTAATCCTTCTGCTTCGGGGCAGCCCGGAACCACAGCATGAGAGAAGAAAAGTAAAAGGGCCCCGAGTTCCCTGAGCTCGAAGAAGAAAAAACCGAGGAGAAGGTTGGCCCGTAAGCCAAAGGAAAGCTCCAGCTCTCGAGTGCCTGACTCGAAGTCACTCTTCCGGATCAGGGACAATCCCGAGGAGGAATGACCTTTTGGTCACCCTCAAGCCGTCTGTTCCCGAGGAACAAGTGGCAGTCAAGGGGGAAAGACGGTTGAAGTAAGAAAGAATTAATTTTCTTTAAATAATAATTGGTTCTTATACAGAATGAAATTACTCTATTTTGTTCTGCTACTGTCCATTTGTAAGGTCTGATGGTGTTTTTATATATGAAATTTTGTGCAAAATTCTGTTGTTGGGTTGATATGGTCCTATTGAACTTTAAGGAGGACAAGAAAAACATTAAGAAAAGAAAAGGCTGCTGGCTTTGGCATTTTATTTCCCTCCTTTCATCAGTTAATGTCTCGATTATGCAAGGGCAATACCAAGCACATTTAAGAATTGAAAGAAGTAGAAGTTGGAACTATTGTAGTGTATTGGAATCTAGACGGTCGCGGTCATGGACTTACTTTCAAGGGTATCCATGAGGAGAATTCAGTATATCTAATTGGTGGTCATGTCTTTATTCGTCAAATATCCTTTTGGAAGACACTATGATGAGTTTCACTTTCTTTTGTAAAAAAGAAAGATGGAGAAATATTTTTTTGTAAGTTTAACTTTTTGATCTATTTGTCTTTTTCATGTTAAATATTTCATGAAATGTGAACTTAGGAATCTTTTCTCTATAGGGTGCTTTCTAGGTCACCAGTATATCTAATTGGTGGCCATGTCTTTATTGTCGATGGTTCATCGAACTTCCTAGAAGACACTATGGTGAGATTCACTTCCTATTGTAAACATGGGATAGAGAAACATTTCTTTGTAGTTTTCTTTTTTTTTTTTAATCTATTTATCATTTTCATGTTAAATACTTGGTGATTGTAGTATTTCATGAAATGTGGATTTTTTTCTTAGGAATCTTTTCTCTATAGGGTGCTTTCTACTTAAATCTTTATATATTTCTTGATGTGTTAAGGAAGTAAGTCAATTGTTTCAACTCTTTTTTGTCGTACCTACTTTTTTGGTTCAGCGAAGAAATCTTCAAATACTCCAATTGAAGTAGAGATCACTATGATGAAATGTGGATAAAATGGATCAATTTTGTGAAATAGTATGTGCTTCACTTTTAGAGGAATCTGGAGCTAGCGAGGTGTATATGTAAATTTTGATATATGACGTGTCTCTCTTGGGGTTTGAGGTAAGTGATAAGATATGGACATTGGGTCTAACTCAACCACAAAAGCTAATTTATGAGGTGAGCATTGCCCAAGTCATATAAGGAGCTCAAAATACCCATAACCATTGATGTGGGACACAACTCAACGTAAAAATTGCACGGGGTATCCTATTTGATCGCCGTCATTTAACCTATACCCACTTTTTTTAAAACTTTTAACTTATACCCACTTTTTAAATAATTTCAGCTCCCCTTTCCCTCTAGAGCTGAAGTTCCCAAGTTATAAAGACAACAACTTCAGCATACGGGGCTGAAGTTCCCCAGTTACAAAAACAAAACTTCAACTCTATAGAACTTCAGCTCTAGCTGAAGTTTTGTCTTTGTAAATTGGGGAACTTCAGTCCCGTATGCTGAAGTTGTTGTCTTTATAACTGGGGAACTTCATCCCCGTATGCTGAATTTCCCCAGTTACAAAGACAAAACTTCAGCTCTAGAGCTGAAGGGGGAACTTCAGCCCCGTATGCTGAAGTTTTTGTCTTTATAACTGGGGAACTTCAGCCCCGTATGCTGAAGTTTTTGTCTTTATAACTGGGAAACTTCAGCCCAGTATGCTAAAGTTCCCCAGTTACAAAGACAAAAACGTCAGCTCTCCCCATTTATAAGAGCTGAAGAACTTCGCAAGCTACTTTAGGACCGTCTACTAGAATGCTAAAGTTTTGCATGATTGTCTTTGCTACTTCAGCCCCACATGTTGAAGTTATGCGCAAAAAGGGTACGGGTGCAATTTTTTTTTACAAAGCGGGTACAAGTTAAAACGTGGCACAAAAAGTGGGTACGGATGCAAAAGCCCCCAACTCAACACCCCCCTCACGCTCAAGCCTGCAACTGGAGCGTGGACAATATAAATGGGGGCCCAACATCGGTAACAATAAATTGGGATGGACCTGGCTCTGATTTCCATGTTAATATTTTGTGTTTTTTGTCTTCTTTAGTTTCGGGTTTGCCTCTTCCTCGTCATAACAGTAAGATCGGTAGATTTTGATATATGGCTCATCTTTTCTGTGTTTGAACTCATATCTATGACTATTGCAGGACAAGAAATGTTCTGCTCTCATGTGGAGGTACCTGTTATTACTATTACAGTGAATGAAGACAAGTTAAGAGGAATAATAATTTTTTTTTTTTTTTTTTGAAACAATTCACTTGTTATGGACATTCAGGCACTTAAAGAAACTACCTCTATCTTTTTGAGATTCTATTAAAGGCTTGAAATTTTAATTTCCCTTTCTTTTTGTTCCACAATTGAATTTAATGAAGTAATTTCTACACCACAGAAGCTTGTTGGTTAATTAGATATATAGTTGCACATTTTGTGTAAAATAAGAAAGTTCGAATCAAATACAATACTTCAAAAATATTTGCAGACAAAGATACTACTGATTGAGTAGTATATCTCCTAGAGAACGCAATAATGACTCTCGGAGTTCATGCTTTTAGGGGCTTCAGGTGTATTTGTCTCATTTTAATTTTTGTTACATATAGTTTATTAAAGAAAATGAAGATCAATCTTTTAGTTATAAAGTTACTAATAATTTAACAGGTTATTAAACTTCAGAAATTTTTATACCGTAACAAACATAAGTTTGATCTATATTAAAATACTAAAGTCTATTTATTTATTTATTTATTTTAATTTAACTTGCATTAACTGTTTAAATCGAGCCGACAATCTGCAAGTAATATTTCACTCCGTAAAAGTAATATTTGTCATCGATTTGACATGAGATTATGAAAGTGCATATAGATGATTATGGTCCATTCATGATGTGAATATGACAACATCTGATTTGTGAATACATATTCATTCTTGGAAGAATATGAACGTGCTAGTGGTAGTGAATATACCACACTCACCTCTAAAAGGAGGTTTGAGATGAAATAAGAAAATAATTTTATTACTATGACATGAATGGTCATTGATCACATACCTATTGTGATTATGCCAAATTATTATGGCAATGTGATTATTACAGGGCATAAGTAATAGAAGTAACATATCTTGCCTATGATGATATTGACCATGGCCATAATTGTATAACTTTCTCTTTGAAAGTGATATTCACTATATGGATTTTGATGAATATGTGGTAGTACAAAATTAATTGAAAGCTCTAGAAGAACCAATTATACTACTTTGGAGAAATAAAATTGATTATCAATAATGTATTGTGTCGTAGTAAGTCTTAAGGAAACTTATTGAGTTTCTAAAGTATTCGCGAAAGCGGTTGGTTATATTGAGACTATAAATAAAGGAAAGATTTAATATCTTTTGTTACTACAACATGTAGCAGGGTAATAGGTATGTGAAAAGTTACCCGCTTTATTCTCCAATTTGTACTACACAAATAAAAGAATACTACAATAAAGTGGATGCTTATTGACATAAAAATCATATCATAATAAACTTGGAATTTATTGCTAATTGCACACGTCATGGTATAAACCTGAAGTTTATCAATATTGATAATTTATTCAGTTGGCATAATTGATTTTAGCCATGTTAATTTAGGTATGATGTGCAAAAATGTCACGACCCGAATTTCCCACCGTCGGGATTGTGATGTCGCCTAACGTTGAACCCGCTAGGCAAGCCAACGTGAAATATCTAATTCACCTTATTCCTTTATCATTATCTAATAATACGTGAAATACAACACTTAACATAAATAAAAGTACAAAATGAAGCAAGGTATATAAACTCAGTTTAACGCCTTTACGAAATTTCACAAAAATCAATCCTAGAATTTTGGAGTCACAAACTCACGGACTGTCTATGAATAATACATGTAACGGACTGAATGAAATAAGTACATCTGTTTCTGAAATATCTAGAACAGAATACAAAAAAAAGAAGTAGGAAGGGACGCCAAGGCCTGCGGACGCCTGCAGGACTACCTCGGGGTCTCCATTGGACTGAATGCAGCAACCTCGATCTATGGTCCGTAGGGTCCTACACCGGGATCTGCACGAAAGTGCAGAGTGTAGTACCAGTACAACCGACCCCATGTACTGAGTAAGTGCCGAGCCTAACCTCGGCGAAATAGTGACGAGGCTAAGACATGACAACCAAAGTCAACTTGTGCAGTTTAATAGCATATGGAGAAAAATAATACAACGAGAAATAAGCAGTTAAGCATAAAGGAAAAGGGGAACATGATGAGGGGAGGAAATATCAAATAATGGAAATAACGAGGTAAGACACAATTTAGATATCAATTTAAGCAAACGAATAGTAATACGAAAACAAGTGCACGGCAGCATCCTTCGTGCTTTTACTCTCGTCCTCACCATCGGAATCAACATATTTGGCACGGCATCACCCTTCGTTCTTTTACCTCACAATATCATGGCACGGAATTATCGTTCGTGCATTATCTTTCATATCATGGCGCGGCGTCACCCTTCGTGCTTTTAAAATCACAATATCGGCACGGCATCACCCTTCGTGCATTAACATTCACTCAAAATCTCACGCACGGCATCACCCTTCGTGCTTTTACACTCTTCCTCACCCAAACACATCAAATGATAGCAATCCAAAAAGGTACAATAACAGAGTAAACAGAAATAAAATGATAACATCCCGGCAAGGGAGTCCATGGTGGAATTAATACCATCCCGGCAAGGAAACAGCTATATCCAATCTCACTTAGTACATAACTTCACATAAAAATGTTCAATTGAAAATAATACTCAACACTTATTCAACATCAAGGAATTTCCACCAACACAGATAACTACAAAGTGAAACTCAAATATTACTTACGAAAAACCACATAAATCACAATATTCGACTCACGGGCATGCTTGACACCAACGTATAGGTACTCGCCACCTCACATATACGTCGAACATGATACTTACACATAGAAAATAGGACACAACACATATTCCCTCAAACAAAGGTTAATCCAAACACTTACCTCACTTTGCAAATTCCAATCAATTACTCGACCACAACTTTTCCTTTTGAGTTTGCCTCCAAAAGCTTCAAATCTATTCACAAACAAATCGAAATACTCAACACGAATAGTAGGAATGAATTCCATAATAATTTACTAATTTTCCGGATAAAACCAAAATTCAATTTTAATATTCAACAGTGGGACCCATATTTCGAATCCCGGAAAAACTTACAAAATCCGAACACCCATTCCGATACGAGTTCAACCATACAAAAATTATCGAATTCCGATGTCAAATGGACCTTCAAATCCTAACTTTTCATCTTTGGAAAGATTTACAAAAAATCCCAATTTCTTTCATCCAAATCCGAAATAAATGATGAATCTTGACATAGATTTATGAAATATAATCACTTTCGGATATAGGACACTTACCCAAGTCGAAATCGTGAAAAAGCCCTTTGAAATCGCCTAAAATCCGAGCTTGAATTACTAAAAATTGGAGAAAGTCAGTTTATACACTGTCCAGGGGTATTATAGGTTGTTTACTAGCGCGGCCGCGCTTCGGCCGCGCTCACAAGGCAGAAACATATCAAATTAGAGTGGTCGCGCTACTAGGCGCGCTACCGGGCGCGCTATGACACAGTCCAGTAAAATGTTCATAACTTTCAGTATTGACGTCCAAATGACAAACGGTTTGATGCGTTGGAAGCTAGACTCAAAGAGATTTAATTTGATAGGTTTTCCGTCACATAAATTCTCATATATATGTAGATATGATCGTCCAAAGTGAGGTATTGTGTNCGAAGAGAATAACTTGATAGGTTTTATATCACATAAATCCTCATATATATGTAGATATTCTCTTACAAAGTGAGGTCTTGTGCGTACACATTTGAAATTTTAGTCCATCGTGTGATTTTTCAACTTGGCTTAAACCTAGGCCTCCCCTTAGACCTCAAATCACTTATAATATGCCTCTTACACTTACTACCTATCCTATTCGTATCCATCATGTTAATAGTCCTCGGATAAGGAGTAGATTCGACCCCCAAAGACTTAGCATGACTTATCTCTTTTCTCACACATCTCTAACTCCCAAAGTTTGACGAACTCCCAAATTTCCGAAAATTTCGCCAGAGTTTCCTTTGTCACCAAGCCTATCCACCTGTCAGAAGAATCCCAGAAACCAATCCTAACAACACATACACAATCCAATCAATGTAACACCACATGAAAATAATACTAACAGTGACTTCATAAGCGATATGTTACTAGAAAAAGGAACACCATTCACATCAATAATTGTTTAAATTAAAGATGACATTTTAGGGTCATCACAATCTACACCTCTAAAACAAACATTCGTCCTCGAACGGAATTAGAAAAGTACCTGAATCAGGGAAAAGATGGGGATATCGGCTCTACATATCGGACTCAGACTCCCAGGTAGCTGCCTCAGCAAGCTGACCGCTACTGGACACGAACCAAAGGATAACTCTTCGATCTCAATTGGCAAACCTGCCGGTCTAATATGGCTACCGGCTCCTCCTCATAGGTCAAATCCTTGTCCAACTGGACACTGCTGAAATCTAACACGTGGGCTGGATCTCCGTGATACTTCTGAAGCATAGACACATGAAACACCGAATGCACAACTGATAAATTTGGTGGCAACGCAAGTCTGTAAGCCACCTCACCCACTCTATCAAGAATCTCAAATGGACCAATGAATCTAGGGCTTAGCGTGCCCTTCTTCCCAAATCTCATCACGCCCTTCATGGGCGATACCCAAAGCCATACCCGCTCCCCAGCCATGAATGCCAAATCATGAACTCTGCGGTCGGCATAACTCTTCTGCCTGGACTGAGATGTACGAAGTCTATCCTGAATGATCCTAACCTTATCCAAGGCATCCTGCACTAACTCTGTACCCAACAACCGAGCCTCTCCCAGATCGAACCACCCAACCGGCGACCGACACCGCCTACCATATAATGCCTCATAAGGAGCCATCTGAATGCTCGAATGATAGTTGTTGTTGTAGGAAAAATCAGCCAATGGTAAGAACTGATCTCAAAAGCCTCCAAAGTCAATGACACATGCTCGTAGCATATCCTCCAAAATCTGAATAGTACGCTCGGACTATCCATCTGTTTGAGGATGAAATGATGTGCTCAACTCAACCCTCGTGCCCAACTCACGATGAACTGGCCTCCAGAAGTGCGAGGTAAACTGCGTACCTCGGTCAGAAATAATAGACACGGGCACACCATGAAGGCGAACAATCTCCCTAATGTAGATCTCTGCCAATCTCTCCGAAGAATAGGTAACTGCCACAGGAATGAAATGCGCTGACTTGGTCAGCCTATCCACAATGACCCATACTATATTGAACATCCTCTGAGTCCGTGGGAGTCCAACGACGAAATCCATGGTGATACGCTCCCACTTCCACTCAGGAATCTCAATCTGCTGCATCAATCCGCCAGGGCTCTGATGCTCGTATTTTACCTGCTGACAATTCAAGCATCGAGCTACATATGCCACAATATCCTTCTTCATCCTCCTCCACCAATAATGCTTCCGCAAATCCTGGTACATCTTCGCGGCGCCCGGATGGATAGAATACCGGGAACTATGGGCCTCCTCTAATATCAACTCACGAAGTCCATCCACATTAGGTACACAAATACGACCCTGCATCTGTAAAACTCCATCATCACCAACTGTAACCTGCTTGGCATTCCCATGCCGGACCATATCCCTAAGGACACACAAATGAGGATCGTCATACTACCGGTCTCGAATATGATCAAATAATGAGGAACGAGAAATTGTATAAGCTAGAATACGACCGGGCTTAGAAACATCAAATCTCATGAACCGATTGGCTAAAGCCTGAACATCCCAAGCAAGTGGTCTCTCTCTGACCAGAATATAAGCAAGACTACCCATGCTGGATGACTTCCTAGTCAAAGCATCGGCGACCACATTGGCCTTCCCCGGATGATATAAGATGGTGATATCATTGTCTTTCAAAAGCTCCAACCATCTCCTCTGACTCATATTCAACTCCTTCTGCTTGAACAAATATTGCAAACTCTTGTGATGCGTGAACACCTCACAAGACACGCCATATAAATAATGCCTCCAAATCTTCAGCGCGTGAATAATGGCTGCTAACTCCAAATCATGAAATGGATAATTCTTCTCATGGATCTTCAACTAACACGAAGCATATGAAATAAAATTGCCTTTCTGCATCAACACTACACCAAGTCCAACCCGAGATGCATCACAATACACAGTATATGGCCCTGCACTTGTGGGCAAAACCAACACCGGTGTCGTGGTCAAGGCTGCCTTGAGCTTCTGAAAGCTCGCTTCACACTCACCTGACCACCTAAACTGGCACCCTTCTGAGTCAACCTGGTCATCGGGGCTGCAATAGATGAAACGCCTTCCACAAACCGACGATAGTAACCTGTTAAGCCCAAGAAACTCCGAATCTCTGTAGCTGACATGGGTCTAGACCAATCCTTGACTGCTGAAATCTTCTTGGGATCCACCTGGATACCCTCTACTGATACAACGTGACCCAGGAATGCAACTGAGCTCAACTAGAATTCACACTTAGAAAACTTAGCATACAACTGATTGTCCTTCAAAGTCTGAAGAACGACTCGAAGGTGTTGCTCGTGCTCCTCCCGGCTACGGGAATAAATCAGAATATCATCAATGAAGACAATCACGAAGGAATCCAGATAAGTCTTGAACACTCGGTTCATCAAGTCCATGAAAGCTGCTAGGGCATTTGTCAACCCGAATGACATCACTAAGAACTCATAATGTCCATACCGAGTGCGAAATGATGTCTTAGGAACATCGAATGCCCTAATCCTTAACTGATGGTAGCCAAATCTCAAATAGATCTTCGAAAATACCTTGGCACCCTGAAGCTAATCAAACAAATCATCAATTCGCGGTAATGGATACTTGTTCTTCATGGTAACCTTGTTCAATTGCCGATAATCTATACACATCCTCATCGACCCATCCTTCTTCATAACAAACAACACTGGCGCACCGCAAGGCAAGACACTAGGCTTAATGAAGCCTTATCAAGCAAATCCTACAATTTTTCTTTCAACTCCTTCAACTCTGGCGGGGCTATAAGATATGGCAGAATAGAAATGGATGAGTGCCCGGTGCCAAATCAATGCAAAAGTCAATATCCCTGTCGGGTGGCATACCTGGCAGGTCTGCAGGGAACACCTCTGGAAACTCACGGACTATGGGCACAGACTCCATAGAAGGAACCTCGGCACTAGAATCACGAACATGAGCCAAATACGCCAAACACCCCTTCTCAACCATGCGCCGAGCCTTCATATATGAGATAACACTGCTAGAATAATGACCAGGAGTCCCCCTCCACTTCAGTCAAGGCAACACCGGTAATGCTAATGTCACGGTCTTGGCATGACAGTCTAGTATGGCATGATAAGGTGACAGCCAATCCATCCCCAAAATAACATCAAAATCTACCATATCCAGGAGCAGAAGATCTACACTGGTCTCAAGACCACCAATAACCACTACACATGAATGGTAGACACGATCTACTACAATAGAATTACCCACCAGTGTAGACACATATATAGGAGTACTTAGAGAATCACGGGGCATAACCAAAAAAGGAGAAAAAGAAGATGACACATAGGAATATGTGGACCCTGGATCAAATAAAACTGAAGCATCCCTGCTGCAAACTGAAACCATACCTATGATAACTGCATCGGAGGCCTCAGCCTCAGGTCTGGCTGGAATAGCATAACATCGGGGTTGGGCCCCACCAGTCTGAACTACATCCCTGGGATGGCCTCCTACTGGCTGACCTCTACCTCTAGCGGCCTGGCCTCCACCTCTAACGGCCTGACCTCCACCTCTAACACCTCGACCCCCACCTTCAGCTGGCTGAGCGGGCGGTGGAACACCTGGTGCTGGAACCATGGCGCGAGAACCCTGGTGCTGAGAACTGCTCGAGGCTCGGGGGCAAAATCTAGCAATATGCCTCTGATCACCACAAGTATAACAAGCCCTCGGCTGCTGAGGCTGCTGACCTTGAAACTGACCCTGACAACCTGAGTAACCACCCTGAAAACCTTGAATCGGCGGTGCACTAATAGGAGATGATGGTGCAATGTAGGGCAACTAATCAGAATACTGCATATGAGAACCACAGCCACCTAGAACACTATGAGAAACCTGAAGTTCTGAATGAAAAGTCCTAGGAGGATGGCCCCTACCAAAAGAATCCCTGCTTCCAGATGAGGCGACATTGAACCTTCCAAAATGACGGGGTCTCTTGTCAGACCCTTGACCACCCCCCCCCCCCCTGCAACAGAACCATCTCAACTCGTCTGGCCACATTGGCTGCATCCTGGAAAGAAATCTCACTCCCTGTCTTCTTGGCCATCTGCAATCTGATCGGCTTAGCTAGCGCCTCGATAAATCTCCTCACCCTCTCTCGCTCGGTGGGAAGTATCATAATAGCATGCTGGGCCAAGGTAACAAATCTGGTCTCGTACTGAGTGACGGTCATAGAGCCATGCTGGAGATGCTTAAACAGCCTCCAAAGATCCTCTCTCTGAGTGATAGGAAGAAACTTCTCCAGAAATAGCTGAGTGAACTGGGCCCAAGTCAAGGCCAGTGATCCAACTGGTCTGGCCAAACAATAAACTCTCCACCAAGTCTTGGCGGGACTTGACAAACGAAAGGTAGCAAAGTCGACCCCATTAGTCTCCACTATCCCCATGTTCCGTAGAACCTCACGGTAGTTATCCAAATAGTCCTAGGGATCCTCTGAAGATGCATCGCTATAAGTAGTAGTGAAAAGCTTGGTGAACCTGTCCTACCTCCACAACGCATCAGCAGACATAGATGCTCCATCACCGGTCTGAGCCATAATACCCAGCTGAACTACCCCAGCTGGCTGAGCTACTAGAGTCTGAAACTGAGGAGCCAACTGCTCCGGAGTGCAAGTAGCGGGAGTCTAGGCTCCTCCCCTAGCCTGAGATATGGCTGGTGCCGCAGGAAGCAAACCTGCCTAAGCGATACTCTCCATGAGGCCCACTAGATGGACCAGAGCATCCTGGAGTACTGGGGTGGAAATGAACCCCTCAGGAACCTGAGCTGGCCCAACCGGGACTGTCTAGGCAAGAACCTCATCAGCAAACTCTACATGAGGCTCCGCCACTGGGGCTGAGCTCTTCCCCTGCCTCTGCCTCTGCCTCTAGCACGGCCTCGGCCTCTCGTAAGAGCTACAACTGGAGACTCGGACTGCTGATCAGTGGATGAAGAAGCACGTGTTCTCGCCATCCTGCGAGAGAGTAGAATAGAAATTTAGTTAGCATTTAGAGACAGAGAAAAAATGATGTGAAGTTATTCCTAAACTCTGACACCTCTGGGGGATAAGCACAGACGTCTCCATAACGATCCCTCAGACTCTACTAAGCTTGTCCATTAATTTGTGAGACCTAGGCAACCTAGTGCTCTGATACCAACTTGTCACAACCCGAATTTCCCACCGTCGAGACTGTGATGGCGCCTAATGTTGAACCCGCTAGGCAAGCTAACATGAATATCTAATTCACCTAATTCCTTTATCATTATCTAATAATACGTGAAATACAACACTTAACATAAATAAAAGTACAAAATGAAGCAAGGTATATAAACTCAGTTTAATGCCTTTACGAAATTTCACAAAAACCAATCCCAGAATTTTAGAGTCACAAACTCACGGACTGTCTATGAATAATACATGTAATGGTCTGATGGAAATAAGTACATCTATTTCTGAAATAGCTAGAACAGAATAAAAACAATAAGTAGGAAGAGATGCTAAGGCCTGCGGACGCCTGCAGGACTACCTCGTGGTCTCCACTGGACTGAAGGCAGCAACCTCGATCTATGGTCCGTAGGGTCCTACACCGGGATCTGCACGAAAGTGCAGAGTGTAGTATCAGTACAACCAAACCCATGTACTGAGTAAGTGCTGAGCCTAACCTTGGCGAAGTAGTGACGAGGCTAAGACACGATAACCAAATTCAACATGTGCAATTTAAAAGCATACGGAGAAAAATAATACAACGAGAAATAAGCAGTTAAGCATAAAGGAAAAGGGGAACATGGTGAGGGGAGAAAATATCAAATAATGGAAATAACGAGGTAAGACACAATTTAGATATCAATTTAAGCAAACGAAAGTAATACGAAAACAAGTGCACGGCATCATCCTTCGTGCTTTTACTCTCGTCCTCACCATCAGAATCAATATCTTCGGCACGACATCACCCTTCGTGCTTTTACCTCACAATATCATGGCACGACATTATCCTTCGTGTATTATCTCTCATACCATAGCACGACATCACCCTTCGTGCTTTTACCTCACAATATCATGGCACGACATTATCCTTCGTGTATTATCTCTCATACCATAGCACGACATCACCCTTCGTGCTTTTAAAATCACAATATCGGCACGGCATCACCCTTCGTGCATTAACATTCACTCACAATCTCACGCACGGCATCACCCTTCGTGCTTTTACACTCTTTCTCACCCAAACACATCAAATGATAGCAATCCAAAAAGGAACAATAACAGAGTAAACAGAAATAAAACCATAACGTCCCGGCAAGGGAGTCCACGGTGGAATTAATACCATCTCGACAAGGGAAAACAGCTATATCCAATCTCACTTAGTACATAACTTCAAATAAAAATCTTCAATTGAAAATAATACTCAACACTTATTCAACATCAAGGAATTTCCACCAACATAGATAACTACAAAGTGAAACTCAAATATTACTTACGAAAAACCACATAAATCACAATATTCGACTCACGGGCATCCTTGACACCAACGTATAGGTACTCGCCACCTCACATATACGTCGAACATGATACTTACACATAGAAAATAGGACACAACACCTATTCCCTCAAGCTAAGGTTAAGCCAAACACTTACCTCGCTTTGCAAATTCCAATCAATTACTCGACAACAGCTTTTCCTTTTGAGTTTGCCTCCAAAAGCTTCAAATATATTAACAAACAATTCAAAATACTCAACACGGATAGTAGGAATGAATTCCATAAGAATTTACTAATTTTCCGGATAAAAATCCAAATTCATTTTAATATTCAGCAGTGGGACCCACATTTTGAATCCCGAAAAAACTTACAAAATCCGGACACCCATTCCGATACGAGTTCATCCATACAAAAATTATCGAATTCCGAAGTCAAATGGACCTTCAAATCCTAACTTTTCATCTTTGGAAAGATTTACAAAAAAAAAACAAAATTTATTTCATCCAAATCCGAAATAAATGATGAATCTTGACATAGATTTATGAAATGTAATCACTTTCGGATATAGGACACTTGCCCAAGTCGAAATCGTGAAAAACCCCTTTGAAATCGCCCAAAATCCGAGCTTGAATGACTAAAAATGGGAGAAAGTCGGTTTATACAATGTCCAGGGGTATTATAGGTCGTTTACTTGCGCGGTCGCGCTACAACCGCGCTTCGGCTGCGCTCACAAGGCAGAAACATATCAAATTAGCGCGATCGCGCTACTGGACGCGCTACCGGGCGCGCTATTACACAGTCCAGTAAAAGGGTCATAACATTCAGTATACACCAAATGACAAACGATTTGATGCATTGGAAACTAGACTCGAAGGGATTTAATTTGATAGGTTTTTCGTCATATAAATCGTCATATATATGTATATATGCTCCTCCAAAGTGAGGTCTTGTGCGTACACATTTGAAATTTTAGTCCATCGTGTGATTTTTCAACTTGGCTTAAACCTAGGCCTCTCCTTAGACCTCAAATCACTTATAATATGCCTCTTACACTTACTACCGTGTCCTATTCTTATCCATCATGTTAATAGTCCTCGGATAAGGAGTAGAGTCGACCCCCAAACACTTAGCATGACTTATCTCTTTTCTCGCACATCTGTAACTCCCAAATTTTGACTAACTCCCAAATTTTCCGAAAATTTCACCAGAGTTTCCTTTTTCACTAGGCCTATCCACCTGTCAGAAGAATCCCAGAAACCAATCCTAAAAACACATACACAATCCAATCAACGTAATACCACATGAAAATAATACTAACAGTGACTTCATAAGCGATATGTTACTAGAAAAAGGAACGTCATTCACATCAATAATTGTTTAAATTAAAGATGACATTTTTGGGTCATCACAAAAAATAAAAGAGAATTCACATGGATAAATATTAAAGAACAAGAAAGTTCTTTATGAATTCTCTTATTTTGCTTGTTCTCTCAATTATTACACCAACTAAAATTGGGATTGAATCCCGTGAATGCTGAAGATATCAAAGGTGAATATGGGCCCATTCACCTTCCATGTATACCTTATAAAGATGCATTTATGAGATGGCTACATGTGCGATTATTACTAACCCGCAACCTGGTGTTTGTGAGGAAACTTGCTCAATAATTTAATTTAGAGCATATTCCAAATTTTTTATCAAGATAGTTCATCTTGATAAGTTGGTTTACATCACAGTTGGTTTAGAAAAATGATTTATTGAGTGCCTCCACTTAGTAGCTAAACGACTATTGCTTATGAGAATAAAGTTATCTATATCAGTTTGATATATGTTATACACGAAAGTATATTACATTCTCCCCTCATAACTTGTTCAGGGTTAGGAACCAAATAATTTCATCTCATATCAATAAGAATTCTCTCTCCATACTTTTCTCTGCAATACTCTTCTTCTTCTTTTATTGTTTCATAACACATTATCAGCACAAGACTTTAACCAATTGAGTAGAAGCTTTGGGATTGAGAATAATGATTGTCAATTGTTCCATGAACTTCCTTCATGATTAAATTTTGGATTTAAGGTTTCACCAATTTCTCCCCCTAATTTTGGAAAAAGTGTCTCATCGAACCGACAATCTGCAAATCGAGCAGTGAATAACTCCCCTGTTAATGTTTGAAGATAGCGAATAATAGAGGGCGATTCAAACCCAACATATATTTCTAACCTTCTTTGGGGACCCATTTTGGTGCGATATGGCGGTGCTACAGGCACATATACTGCGCATCTAAAAATTCTTAAATGGGATATTTTAGGTTCATGACCCAAAACAAATTGCAACGGGAAATATTTATGATAATTTGTCGGTCTGAGATGAACTAGCATTGCTGCATGCAAAATGGCGTGACCCCAAACAGAAGTGGGCAACCGAGTTTTCATGAGTAACGGTCTTGCTATCAATTGCATACTTTTAATTAATGACTCTACAAGCCCATTTTGAGTGTGAAAATGAGCTACATGATGTTCCACTTTTATCTCAATTGATAAGAAATAATCATTAAATGCTTGGTCTGAAAACTCAGCAGCATTATCAAGTCTAATAGACTTAATTGGATGATCGGGAAATTGTGCTCGTAATCGGATTATTTGTGCCATTAATTTTGCAAATGCCAGGTTGCGAGATGACAATAGGCACAATATGATATCCATTTCGGCGGATATCTTTAAAAATTAACAAGTTCCTCTTGGACTTGGAGGAGAACATTGCATTCTCTATGATAAGTATTGTTCCCTTAGGCAGAGTTATAGTAGCTCTTCCAGAGCCTTCAATTAGATTACTACTACCAGAAATTGTAGTAACATCTGCCTTGCAAATGAGCACACGTAAGACCATCTAGAAGATGCATCTATTAAGACCATAAAATATCTAAACGACCCACTAGGTGGGTAAATAGGTCTACAAATGTTCCCTTGTATACGTTCTAAAAACGCAGGGGACTCAATCCAAACCTTTGTTGGTGATGGTCTTATAATTAACTTGCATTGATAACAAGAAGTGCAAGAAAATTCATTATTTAAAAGAATCTTTAAATTCTTTAATGTATGCTCATTTGAGTTTTCTATAATTCATCTCATCATAATTGATTCAGGATGTCCCAATCGATCATGCCAAAGTACAAAAGTATTGGAATCAGTAACCTGATGGTTTACAATAGAATGTGCTTCAAATGCACTAATTCTTGTCTAATACAGGCCACAAGATAAAGACGTGAACTTCTCAATAATCCATTTCTGGCCAGAGACATTCTTGGTAATGATGAGATATTCAAGATTATTCTCATCTATTGTCTCAATATATTATCCATTTCGGCGGATATCTTTAAAAATCAACAAGTTCCTCTTGGACTTGGAGGAGAACATTGCATTCTCTATGATAAGTATTGTTCCCTTAGGCAAAGTTATAGTAGCTCTTCCAGAGCCTTCAGTTAGATACTACTACCAGAAACAGTAGTAACATCTGCCTTGCAAATGAGCACACGTAAGACCATCTAGAAGATGCATCTATTAAGACCATAAAATATCTAAACGACCCACTAGGTGGGTAAATAGATCTACAAATGTCTCCTTGTATACGTTCTAAAAACGTAGGGGACTCAATCCCAACCCTTATTGGTGATGGTCTTATAATTAACTTGCATTGATAACAAGAAGTGCAAGAAAATTCATTATTTAAAAGAATCTTTAAATTCTTTAATGGATGCCCGTTTGAGTTTTCTATGATTCGTCTCATCATAATTGATCCAGGATGTCCCAATCGATCATGACAAAGTACAAAAGTATTGGAATCAGTAACCTTATGATTTACAATAGAATGTGGCACTAGTTCTTGTCTAATACAAGCCACAAGATAAAGACGGGAACTTCTCAATAACCCTTTTCTGGCCAGAGACATTCTTGGTAATGATGAGATATTCAAGATTATTCTCATATATTGTCTCAATATGATATCCATTTCGGCGGATATCTTTAAAACTCAACAAGTTCCTCTTGGACTTGGAGGAGAACATTGCATTCTCTATGATAAGTATTGTTCCCTTAGGCAGAGTTATAGTAGCTCTTCTAGAGCCTTCAATTAGATTACTACTACCAGAAATTTTAGTAACATCTGCCTTCCAAATGAGAGAAATATTTCTTCTCTTTGAATATTATATGTGTCGTACATGAATCAATGGAACAAATATTTTTACAATTGAACTTTGATCCAAGTTTAGTTTGAGAGATATCCATATTTTCTTAGTCTTCTCTATAATTAAATGAACCAACAATTCATAATTAAATCTCATGCATCATTAGATTCATCATGCCAAGGTTAAATTGTGGAAGATACTCATGTCAGAAAATGTATTTTTTTATATACATTGAAACTAGTACAATTTATTTTGTTAAATTCCATAACTTATTATTTATTAATATACAAGTTAGTACAAATGTAAAATTACTTTAACATGAGAATGAAGAGGCCATCTCATAATATCACACGGTTCACCAATCACCATTAATCAGAACAAGTAAATATGTGATTGGATTATAAAATGAGTAAAGAAATTAGTTAGTTGCTTATTACCTTTTCTGGATTCCTAATATGGTAGTAGTACTTTTGAAAAATATTCATTTGATACAGCTTATTAAAACAATACTACAATTGTTAACTAGTAGAGTCTTAACTAAATATGAAAACACTATTCAAGGTTTGCTATGTGAAAAATTATGATTTTGAACCACTGGACAATATTACGCTTTTGTCAATATATATTCAACACATAGGTATAGAGACTACATACCTTCGATTTTCTTAATCTTCTCAAAGAGCTTCTTGAGACGGTAGAGTCTCGTGCTGATAACGTGTTATGAAACAATAAAACAAGAAGAACAATATTGCAGATAAAGAGAGAGGAAATTCTTATTGATTTTGGGTTAATTTACAATGGGGTAAGGCCCCTTTATTTATAGGAGAAAAATGACTTAGCCACAAAGCAAAACTCTCTAGAAGATAGGCATTCACTCTAAATAAAATTCTATTTATAACACTTGAAGTATTATTTTGAGATATCAAGTCTTCTATTTTAATGAAATGTGTTCTATAGTTATATAGAGCATAAACGAAATTATTTAATTTTTTCATACTATAATACTAATCTGTGAGAGGATTAAATAGGTGTTATTGAAATAGTTCGTTCTAGAATTTTTGGTGTTATATTGTAAGATGCTATTCAGATTACTACATACATACATACATACATACATACATACATACATACATACATACATACATACATACATACATACATACATACATACATACATACATATGTAATATCCGTATCATAGTCTTGAAGTCAAACAAGTTATGAAACAAAAGTCGACAAGAGTTGTCGCAACTTAGGTTCATAGTTTTACTTAAACTTTAAGTCAAATGTTATTAAGCTTTTTTCCCAATCTACTTGGAATTACAGGATGATCTACCCACCAAATTGAAGATCTATGAGTCAAATTTCCAACGCATTAAACCGTTTATCAATACGAATTGGAGTAGAGAGATATAGACATTTTTGCGAGACTGCACAAGCTGCTAGGTGACAAGTAGCTGGGTCACCTACTTGGTTAAATGATAGCCCAAAAAGAGGCAATTTCGGGTCATCCAAAGAGCCCATTAAAAGGCGTATCTCCTGAAATATATCCCTTATTATATTTCACAAATAAACAGACCTAAACCCCTGCAAACTTCCTCCCAAAAGTTATCCACAAACCCTAATTGATTTTCCGTCTCTTTCAAGTTCAAATTGGGGGTAAACCCTAGAGTTTGAAGAACAGAGATAAGGGCTGAGTTATCGGGGAAAGTAAGGTGAGTTTACTGCTCTCTTTCATCCATTTTTTTTGAGCTGTAAATTCATGGTAATTCGTTTTATACTTGTAAGAACTCACGGGACGGTAATCGGAAGTCGTGAGTTCGAGTTATTCACTTGTAACAGACTATTTTGCGGACTGTTTTGTGTTTTTATTGGGCTGCGTGTTTTATTAATGTATTGGGGAGTTTTGGAGGGAGAAGGGTGTGGAGAAACTCCATATAGATGTAGGGTTGTGGGATGGTCGTTCGTCGTAACATTTCCTGGTCGTTTGACACGACTACGGTGGTCGTCTTATGTATGAAGTTATTAGGTTGTGTGTGGACTGTTTTGGGAGGCTCAATTTGATTATTATTGATGTTGTTTGGGCTGTTTGGTGATTTTTTTGACTTGTGTGAAGTCATATATATAAGGGAGGTGTTGTCCGTTTCATCGTAAAATAGGTTGTGGTCGATACACTATAGTTATGACGCTTAAATGATAACGATAGTGTCGTTTTTCTTATTGTAGACTAAGGAGTCGTGAAAATTGCATAGCTTGAGATTGCGGCAGTATGTACAAGGTATGTGAGGCTATCCCTTTCCTTATTTTTCACGACTCCGATTGTACATAATGCAATGAACGAGCTTCTAAAGACACTCTACTCTTAGAAGCTAGCAGTACTTACATTGTTTCCCTTCTTATGGAACAATTGATGTTGAGGTTGCTCCTCTTATTCTTATGTTATCAATGCCGTTGGTACTTCCTGATTCTTATAATATTCTTGATGAACAGTTAATCCTAATAATGTGTACGAAGAATATCGACCTTACGTCACTCCGAAATGTTTAGAACATGATTTCAATGAGTCCGACATGCATTATATATATGTATCTATTTTACTCTACCGAGTCGCACTATAGTTGGCCGGGTATGGCACCTATTGTGCAACCACTAATCAGTTGGGTTTACCGAGTCCTCTTTGAAGCCGGGTATGATATGATGATGATGATGCCCACAGAGGCGGATGTTGATACGATAATGATGATGCCCGCAGAGGCGGATGTTTTTAAAAGATTATGTGTATATATGTATCATGCATTTCATGTTACTGTCTCTTAGAAGCACTCAGATGTTACAGGTTGTATCTTCTCTACCTCTCTTTACATTATTGTTCATATTTATATTGACCTGCCTTACATACTCAGTACATTATTCGTACTCACTTCCTTTTTATTTGTGGACGCTGCATGTCATGCTGCANTTGTTGTATAGTCTTTCATGGAAGCGTGGTAGCTCCTAACTTATATGTAGTTTCTTGGCAGTCTTGTTATCCCATGTTATCCATGTTCATTCCATTATCTATCATTGTTTGGTGTTCATAATCCATATCTACCACTTTTATTGATCTCGTCAGCCCTTAAAGATAATAAGAAATTTAGATAAAATGTACGTTGGTGCTCGGCAAGTATGGCCCGGGTACTAGTCATGATCCTCCAGTTTGGGTCGTGACAAACTTGGTCAGTGCAAGTCTGTCCTAGGGGTTGTCTATGAGCCGTGTCTAGTAGAGTCTTGATTATTGATGTGTAGCGCGCCACATTTATAATCAGGAGACTATGTGACATCTAGGGTTGTTACCTCCTTCCTAAATCTAGATCGTGCGTAGAGTTGAGTCCTTAGTGTTGTATCTAATATTAACCTTGTTTTCTTTCAGCGATGCCTTCGACTAGGAAGCAATCGATTAGTAGAAGACTTGATATAGCTGCGGGAGAGGGTACCAGTCAGGTGCCTCAAGCCAGAGTAGGCCAAAGCGAGGCTCAGAGTGAGATGTCGTCTCATACCTCATCTACTCCGTCTCATCCAGAGGATATGGAGGAACCTAGCACCACCAGTTCCTCTGTCTAGCCCTACAGAGCAGGATATGCGGAGTGCGGTGCAGTTGTTGACTAGCTTGGTAGCTGCTCAGGCTCAGAGGCAGAATACCGGTGTTGTTGATAAATCGGATAGTACGAGAGTTTGTGATTTTATTAATCTAGACCCTCCAGTGTTTACCAGATCAGACCCCAAGGAGGACCCACAGACTTTTATTGACCAGGTTCATCGTACACTACGGGTTATGCATGCTACAGATATAGAGGCAGTAGAGTTGGCTTCATATCGGTTACGGGATTTAGCAGTTTTCTGGTATGATAGTTAGGAGAGATCCAGGGATCTGAATACCTTTCCAGCTGTGTGGAAGGAATTTTCTGAGGCCTTTCTTCGTCACTATTTTCCCGTTGAGATACGACGAGCTAGAGCTGATAAGTTCTTGAACCATAGACAAGGTAATATGAGTGTGCGAGAGTATGGCATGCAGTTTGATTTTTTAGCAAGGTATGCTCCTCATATGGTGACCGAGATGAGTGATAGGGTGCATATGATCGTGAACGGGTTGGGACCACATATGATAAATGAGTGCATGACAGCCTCCTTGGTGGAGGGCATGGATATTTCCCGTATTCAGGCTTATGCTCAGACTCTAGAGGATCGTAAGCGCCAGCAAAGGGCAGATAGGGAGCAGGATAGGGGCCAGCATAAGAGGGCGAGGTTTGTAGGGTATTCTCATGACTTCAGAGGTAGTGTTAGGCCCCAGTTTTTGAGGAGTTCGGCGCCACCTGTAGCTAGTGCTCCTCCACAGTTTCAGAGGCCTCGGTATGATCGACTTACCTATTTTGGTCCAGGTTAGAGTTCGCGGGCATCATGCTCGCAATACTATAGGGATACTAGTCAGACGAGACTCCCAACACCCCGTTGTGATCAGTGTGGCAAGGCCCACTTTGGATTGTGCCGTCGAGGTTTTGATGCGTGCTACTCTTGCGGACAGCCTGGCCATATGAAACGAGATTGTCCTAGTAGAGAAGGTGGTGGTATGGCTCAGCCAAATGGATCTGTGTCTGGTTCTTCCTCATCAGTTCGACCTCCAGCACGGGGTTTTCAGCAGTCGACAGGTCGAGGTAGAGGTAGAGGTGCAGTGCCGAGTTCGAGTGTTGCTCAAAATCGAACCTACGGTCTAGTAGGTTGACAGGATCTCCAGTCGTCTCAAGATGTTGTTACAGGTATATTGTCTGCGTTTTCTTATGATGTATATGCGTTGATTGATCCGGAATCTACATTATCATATGTTACACCTTTTGTGGCTAATAAGTTTGGCGTTGAACCTGAATTGATAAGTAAACCACTTACGGTATCTACTCCGATAGGAGATTCTGTGATTGCTATAAGGGTATATAAAGGTTGCACACTGATGATTTGTAGTCGTCAAACCTCGGCGAATTTATTTGAATTAGAAATGGTTGATTTCGACGTGATAATGGGAATGGACTGGTTGGCCTCATGCTATGCAAATGTTTATTGTCGTACGAAGATGGTTAGGTTTCAATTTTCTAATGAACCCGTCATCGAATGGAAAGGGAATATTGCTACGCCGAAAGGTAGGTTTATTTCCTATCTTAAGGCAAGGAAGATGATCTCAAAAGGTTACATTTATCATCTCTTCACGTTAGGGATGCGGAGACAAATCCGCCTACTCTACAATCAATCCTTGTGGTCAATGAATTTCTAGATGTTTTCCCAGATGAACTTCCAGGCCTTCCACCTGAAAGGGAGATTGAGTTTAGCATAGATGTATTGCCTGACACTCAACCCATATCTATTCCTCCATATAGGATGGCCCCGGCAGAGTTGCGCGAGTTGAAGGCGCAGTTGAAGGACTTGCTGGATAAGGGCTTCATTAGGCCTAGCACCTCACCTTGTGGTACGCCTAACCTGTTTGTGCGGAAGAAAGACGGGTCGTTACAGATGTGTATCGACTATCGACTATCGACAGTTGAATAAGTTTACTATAAAGAACAAGTATCCACTTCCAAGGATTGACGACCTGTTTGACCAACTCCAGGATGCCAAGTATTTTTCAAGGATTGACGTACGTTCAGGGTATCATCAGGTGAGGGTTAAGGAGAAGGATATTCCAAAGACGGCCTTCCGGACAAGATATGGGCACTTTGAGTTCTTGGTGATGTCGTTTGGGCTAACAAATGCCCCACCAACTTTTATGGATCTCATGAATACTGTGTTCAGGCCCTATCTTGATGTGTTCATGGTCGTATTCATTGATGACATTTTGGTGTATTCTCGTTCGGAGGCGATACATGAGGGCCACTTGTGGATAGTATTACAGACGCTTCAGGATCGTAAGTTATATGCTAATCTCTCCAAATGTTAATTTTGGCTGAAATCAGTAGCATTCCTTGGCCATGTGATATCTGACGAGGGTATTAGTGTTGACACTCAAAAGATTAATGCAGTAAAGAATTGGCCGAGACCTACAACACCATCAGAAGTCCGTAGCTTCCTAGGGCTACAGGATATTATAGGCGATGTGTAGAAGGTTTTTCCTCTATATCATCACCATTGACTAGGTTAACACAGAAAGCTACTAAGTTCCAGTGGTCTGACGCTTGTGAACGAAGTTTTCAGGAGTTAAAGAATCGATTGACATCTGCGCCAGTGCTCACTCTCCCAGAAGAAACAGAAGGTTATGTGGTATATTGTGATGCCTTAGGTATAGGTTTGGGGTGCGTATTGATGAAACATGGGAAGGTAATTGCTTATGCATCAAGACAATTGAAGAAGCATGAAAAGAATTAACCGACCGATGATTTGGAATTGGCTGCAGTAATATATGCTTTGAAGATATGGCGGCACTACTTATACGGCGTCCATGTTGACATCTACACAGATCACAAGAGCTTACAATACATCTTCAAGTAGAAGGAGTTGAATTTGAGGCAGCGTAGGTGGCTTGAATTACTGAAAGATTACGATGTTGAAATATTGTACCATCCCGGTATAGCCAATGTTGTGGCAGACGCGCTCAGTCGTAAGTCAATGGGAAGCTTAGTACACATTGAGGCAAGTAGATAGGGGTTGACTAATGAGCTTCATCAGCTAGCGAATATGAGAATTAGATTGTTAGACTCTGATGAAGGAGGGGTTACTGTACAGAATACATCAGAATCATCTTTGGTAGCTAAGGTAAAAGCACAGAAATATGAAGATCCTACCTTAGTACGATTGAGAGAGAGCATTCAACAGCTTAAAATTATGGCTTTGAGATCGGAGCAGATGGGGCACTGAGATACCAGGGCCGGTTATGTGTGCCTGATGTGGCAGGGTTGAGAGNTCCACGGTATATCGGTCCGTACAAAATTCTCCGACGAATTGGACAGGTTGCTTATGAGTTAGAATTGCCATCCGAATTGGAATTTGTCCACCCGGTATTCCATGTATCTATGTTAAGGAAATGTATTGGAGACCCTTCTCGAGTTGTCCCTATCAAAGATGTACAAGTTACAGAGGATCTATCATATGAAGAAGTGCCAGTAGCTATATTAGATCGACAAGTCCGCAAGCTAAGAACAAAGGATGTAGCTTCCGTCTAAGTATTGTGGAGGAACAAGAATAGGGAAGAAATTACTTGGGAAGCAGAAGAGCAGATGAAGTCTAAATACCCTTACTTGTTCCAGATTCAAGATAACAAGGATGCCGAGGGGACGCACGACGCATTAGAAGGTGAAACATCTCTATGAGGTAAGCAATAGCTTGAGAGTACTCTTCCTTAATACACAATGGTGATATGCAGATAGTGTACATATCCATAATGCTTTGCGTAGCCTTGAATGGCAATACATTGGGTTTAACTACTTGTAAGCTTGTCTAGTATCCATTTTATAGGGGGAAAATGGGCCGGTAATTTCTGTTGGAATCCACGATGAGTTAGGCTCCCCCTAAACACTTACATTCGAGGACGAATGCTCCTAAGGGGGGAGGGTTTTACAACCCATATTCACGTACGTTGGGTCATGCCATAAGTTAGCGACGTAAACATGAGAAGATATTATCTTTGAGATGATAATAAGTTAATCCTATTGATCTTAAATGATACAAGAGTGTATAAGAGTGATTAACACGTATTAGAAGTTAAACGAATCAAGGATGTTGTAACTCGTATTTTTGGGTAAACCTAGGGGTGCTTGATATTCTCAAGAAGTCGTGTTTTAAGGTATTTGAATCATATAATATCCGTATCATAGTCTTGAAGTCAAACGAGTTATGAAACAAAAGTCGACAAGAGTTGTCGCAACTTAGGTTCATAGTTTTACTTAAACTTTAGGTCAAATGTTATTAAGATTTTCTCCCAATCTACTTGGAATTAAAGGATGATCTACCCACCAAATTGAAGATCTATGAGTCTATTTTCTAACTCATTAAACCGTTTATCAATACAACATTGTAGTAGATAGATATAGACATTTTTGCGAGACTGCACAAGCTGCTAGGTGACAAGTAGGTGGGTCACCTACTTGGTTAAATGATAGCCCAAAAAGAGGCAATTTCGGGTCATCCAAAGAGCCCATTAAAAGGCTTATCTCCTAAAATATATCCCTCATTATATTTTACAAATAACCAGACCTAAACCCCTGTAAACTTCCTCCCAAAAGTTATCCACAAACCCTAATTGATTTTCCCTCTCTTTCAAGTTCAAATTGGGAGTAAACCCTAGAGTTTGAAGAATCAAGATAAGGGATGAGTTATCCAGAAAGTAAGTTGAGTTTAATGATCTCTTTCATCCATTTTCTTGTGCTTTAAATTCATGGTAATTCGTTTTATACTTGTAATAACTCACGGGACGGTGATCGGAAGCCGTGAGTTCGAGTTATTCACTTGTAGCGGACTGTTTTGTGTTGTTGTTGGACTGCGTGTTTTACTTCTGTATTGTGGAGTTTTGGAGGGATAAGGGTGTGGGAAAACACCATATAGATGTAGGGTTGTGGTCTGGTCGTTCATCGTAACATTTCCTGGTCGTTTGACACGACTACGGTGGTCGTCTTATGTATGAAGTTATTAGGATGTGTTGGGAATGTTTTGGGAGGCTCAATTTGATTATTATTGATGTTTTTTGGGATGTTTGGTGATTGTTTTGAATTGTGTGAATTCATATATATAAGGTAGGTGATGTCCGTTTCATCGTAAAATAGGTTGTGGTCGATACACAATAGTTATGACACTTAAATGATAACGATAGTGTCGTTTCTCTTATTGTAGACTAAGGAGTCGTCACAATTGCATAGCTTGAGATTGAGGAAGTACATACAAGGTATGTGAGGCTATCCCTTTCCTTCTTTTACACGACTCCGATTGTACATAATGCAATGAACGAGCTTCCAAAGATACTCTACTCTTAGAAGCTAGCAGTACTTGCATTGTTTCCCTTCTTATGGAACAATTGATGTTGAGGTTGCTCCTCTTATTCTTATGTTATCAATGTCATTGGTACTTCCTGATTCTTATAATATTCTTGATGATGAGTTAATCCTAATAATGTGTACAGAGAATATCGACCTTACGTCACTCCGAAATGTTCAGAACATGATTCCAATGAGTCCTACATGCATTATATATATATATATATGTATCTATTTTACTCTACCGAGCCACACTATAATCGGTCGGATATGGAACCTATTGTGCAACCACTAATCAGTTGGGTTTACCGAGTCCTCTTTGAAGCCGGGTATGATATGATGATGATGCCCACAGAGGCGGATGTTGATACGATAATGATGATGGCCACAGAGGTGGATATTTTTAAAACATTATGTGCATATATATATCATGCATTTCATGTTACTGTCTCTTAGAAGCACTCAGATGTTACAGGTTGTATCTTTTCTACATCTCTTTACATTATTATTCATATTTATATTGACCTGCCTTACATACTCAGTACATTATTCATACTCACGTCTTTTTTATTTGTGGACGCTGCATGTCGTGCTGCTGGTCCTGATAGACAGGTAGACGCAGCTCCCCCACCACAATAGGCTTTCCAGTTCAGCGGTTATAGGCGAGATCCCTTCTCCGTACTTTCTATGGTCTTGGTATGCATTTTTGGTTATAGATATTATGGGTATGTCGGGGCCCTGTTCTGACTATGTTGCATTACTTATGCTCCTTTAGAGGCTCATAGACATGTGGCGGCTTATGTATAGTTTGGTATGCCTTGTCAGATGATTTTTGTTGTATAGCCTTTCATGGAAGCGTGGTAGCTCCTAACTTATATGTAGTTTCTTGGCAGTCTTGTTATCCCATGTTATCCATGTTCATTCCATTATCTATCATTGTTTGGTGTTCATAATCCATATCTACCACTTATATTGATCTCGTCGGCCCTTAAAGATAATAAGAGATAAGATAAAATGTATGTTGGTGCTCGGCAAGTATGGCCCGGGTACTAGTCATGATCCTCCAGTTTGGGTCGTGACAAACTTGGTATCAAAGCAAGTGTCTCCTAGGGGTTGTCTATGAGCCGTGTCTAGTAGAGTCTTGATTATTGATGTGTAGCGCGCCACATTTATAATCAGGAGACTAAGTGACATCTAGGGTTGTTACCTTCTTCCTAAATATAGATCGTGCGTAGAGTTGAATCCTTAGTGTTGTATCTAATATTAACCTTGTTTTCTTTCAGCGATGCCTTCGACTAGGAAGCAATCGATTAGTAGAAGACTTGATATAGCTGCGGGAGAGGGTACCAGTCAGGTGCCTCAAGCCAGAGTAGGCCAAAGAGAGGCTCAGAGTGAGATGTCGTCTCATACCTCATCTACTTCGTCTAGTCCAGAGGATATTAGGAGGAACCCAGCACCACCATTTCCTCCGTCTGGCCCTACAGAGTAGGATATGCGGAGTGTGGTGCAGTTGTTGACTAGCTTGGTAGCTGTTCAGGCTCAGAGGCAGAATACCGGTGCTGTTAATAAACCGGATAGTACGAGAGTTCATGATTTTATTAATCTAGACTCTCCAGTGTTTACCAGACCAGACCCCAAGGAGGACCCACAGACTTTTATTGACCAGGTTCATCGTACACTACAGGTTATGCATGCTACAGATACAGAGGCAGTAGAGTTGGCTTCATATCGGTTACGGGATTTAGTTTTCTTCTGGTATGATAGTTGGGAGAGATCCAGGGGTCTGAATGCCCCTCCAGCTGTGTGGAAGGAATTTTCTGAGGCCTTTCTTCGTCACTATTTGCCCGTTGAGATACGACGAGCTAGAGCTGATAAGTTCTTGAACCTTAGACAAGGTAATATGAGTGTGCAAGAGTATGACATGCAGTTTGATTCTTTATCAAGGTATGCTCCTCATATGGTGGCTGAGATGAGTGATAGGGTGCATAATTTTGTGAACGGGTTCGGACCACATCTGATAAATGAGTGCACGACAGCCTCCTTGGTGGAGGGCATGGATATTTCCCGTATTCAGGCTTATGCTCAGACTCTAGAGGATCGTAAGCGCCAGCAAAGGGCAGATAGGGAGCAGGATAGGGTCCAGCATAAGAGGGCGAGGTTTGTAGGGTATTCCCATGACTTCATAGGTAGTGTTAGGCCCCAGTTTTCGAGGAGTTCGGCGCCACCTGTAGCTAGTGCTCCTCCACAGTTTTAGAGGCCTCAGTATAACGACTTACCTATTCTGGTCCAGGTCAGATTTCGCGGGCATCAGGCTCGCGATATCATAGGGATACTAGTCAGACGAGACTCCCAACACCCCATTGTGATCAGTGTGGCAAGGCCCACTTTGGACTGTGCCGTCGAGGTTTTGATGCGTGCTACTCTTGCGGACAGCCTGGCCATATGAAGTGAGATTGTCCTAATAGAGAAGGTGGTGGTATGGCTCAGCCAATTGGATTTGTGTCTGGTTCATCCTCATCAGTTCGACCTCCAGCACGGGGTTTTCAGCAGTCGACAGGTTGTGGTAGAGGTAGAGGTGCAGTGCCAAGTTCGAGTGGTGCTCAAAATCGAACCTACGCTCTAGTAGGTCGACAGGATCTCGAGTAGTCTCAGGATGTTGTTACAGGTATATTGTCTGTGTTTTCTTACGATGTATATGCGTTGATTGATCCGAAATCTACATTATCATATGTTACACCTTTTGTGGTTAATAAGTTTGGCGTTGAACCTGAATTGATAAGTAAACCACTTGCGGTATCTACTCCGATAGGAGATTCTGTGATTGCTAGAAGGGTATATAAAGGTTGCACTATTATTTGTAGTCGTCAAACTTCGGCGAATTTATTTGAATTAGAAATAGTTGATGGGAATGGACTGGTTGGCCTCATGCTATGCAAATGTTGATTGTCGTACGAAGATGGTTAGGTTTCAATTTCCTAATGAACCCGTCATCGAATGGAAAGGGAACATTGCTACGCCGAAAGGTAGGTTTATTTCCTATATTAAGGCAAGGAAGATGATCTCAAAAGGTTACATTTATCATCTTGTTCGCGTTAGGGATGCGGAGACAAAGCCGCCTACTCTACAATCAATCCCCGTGGTCAATGAATTTCCAGATGTTTTCCCAGATGAACTTCCAGGCCTTCCACCTGAAAGGGAGATTGAGTTTAGCATTGAGGTATTGCCTGACACTCAACCCATATCTATTCCTCCATATAGGATGGCCCGATCAGAGTTGCGCGAGTTGAAGGCGCAGTTGAAGGACTTGCTGGATAAGGGCTTCATTAGGCCTAGCACCTCACCTTGGGGTGCGCCAGTCTTAATCGAGCGGAAGAAAGACGGGTTGTTACGGATGTGTATCGACTATCGACTATCGACAGTTGAATAAGTTTACTATAAAGAACAAGTATCCACTTCCAAGGATTGATGACCTGTTTGACCAACTCCAGGGTGCCAAGTATTTTTCCAAGATTGACTTACGTTCAAGGTATCATCAGGGGAGGGTTAAGGAGAAGGATATTCCAAAGATGGCCTTCCAGACAAGATATAGGCACTTTGAGTTCTTGGTGATGTAATTTGGGCTAACAAATGCCCCAGCAGCTTTTATGGATCTCATGAATACTGTATTCAGGCCCTATCTTGATGTGTTCGTGATCGTATTCATTGATGATATTTTGGTGTATTCTCGTTCGGAGGCGGAACATGAGGGCCACTTGCGGATAGTATTGCAGACGCTTAAGGATTGTAAGTTATATGCTAAGCTCTCCAAATGTGAATTTGGGCTGAACTCAGTAGCATTCCTTGGACATGTGATATCAGTCGGCACTTCAGGTATCTCACAGTGCACTGCCAGCTCCTATTAGTGCACCACCAGCACCTATCAGTGCACCGCCGCTTCTGAGCTTCCAGGGTGGTTATCAGGGTCGACAGGGCCAGTTCCAGAGTCAACAGTCATAGCAGTAGAGGCCTTGTTATTTTTGTGGTCTTTCGGGGCACATTGCCAGGTATTGCCCCCGAGCTTATGGTAGTTATCAGTATCAGAGTTCTCGTGCCATGGTCCCAGCATCAGGTGAACCTCCACCCCCTCAGCCAGCTAGGGGTGGAGGTCGTGGTGCTAGAGGTGGAGGTCAGACTCATAGAGGTGGAGGGCAGGCCATGAGAGGTAGAGGTCAGCCCGTTGCAGGTAGACCCATAGATGTGCAGGTTGGAGGGGCTCAGCCCCGGTGCTATGCTTTTCCTGCCAGGCCTGATGCTGAGGCTTCTGATGCAGTTGTTACAGGTACGGTTTCAGTTTGCAGCTGAGAGGCTTCTGTGTTATTTGATCCGGGTTCTACTTTCTCCTATGTATCTTCATATTTTGCTCCTTATCTGAGTATGCCCCGTGATTTCTTGAGTACTGTTGTGCATGTGTCTACACCGGTGAGTGATTCTATAGTGGTAGATCGAGTCTACCATGCTTGCTTAGTAGTTATTGGTGGTCTGGAGACTCAGGTTGATCTTTTGCTTCTTGATATGGTTGACTTTGATGTTATATTGGGGATGGATTGGTTATCCCCCTATTTTTCTATTCTGGACTATCATGCCAAGACAGTGACCTTGGCCTTGCCAGGGGTACCTCGATTGGAGGAGAGGGACTCCTAGTCATTCGTCTGGTAGAGTTATTTCTTATATAAAGGCTCGGCGCATGGTCGAGAAGGGTTGTTTGGCCTATCTGGCCTGTGTTCGTGATTCTAGCATCGAGGTTCCTTCCCTGGAGTTTGTGCCCATGGTTCGCGAGTTTCCAGAGGTATTCCCTGCTGACCTGCCGGGTATGCCACCCGACAGGGATATTGATTTTTTTATTGAGGTAGCTCAGGGCACTCAGCCTATTTCTACTCCGCCGTATCGTATAGCCCCGCCAGAGTTGAAGGAATTGAAGGAGCAATTACAGGATTTGTTGGATAAAGGCTTCATTAGGCCTAGTGTTTCTCCTTGGGGTGCTCCAGTGTTGTTTGTCAAGAAGAAAGATGGCTCGATGAGGATGTGTATTGACTACCGGCAGTTGAATAAGGTTACTATTAAGAATAAGTATCTTTTGCCGAGGATTGATGATCTATTTAACCAGCTTCAGGGTGCTACAGTGTTCTCCAAGATAGACTTGAGATCTAGTTACCATCAGCTGAGGATTAGGACTCCTGATGTCCCTAAGACAGCCTTTCGCACTTGTTATGGGCACTATGAGTTTTTGGTGATGTCTTTTGGGTTGACTAATGCCCCCGCTGCATTCATGGAGTTGATGAACCGAGTGTTCAGGCTTTATTTGGACTTGTTTGTTATTGTTTTCATTGACAATATATTGATATACTCTCGCAGCCAAGAAGAGCATGACAGCACCTTAGAGTCATCCTCCAGACTCTGAGGGATAGTTAGTTGTATGCCAAATTCTCCAAGTGCGAGTTTTGGTTGAGTTCAGTTGCATTTTTAGGCCATGTGGTTTCATCAGAGGGTATTCAGGTGGATCCCAAGAAGATTTCAGCAGTCAGAGATTGGCCTAGGCCCACTTCAGCTACAGAGATTCGGAGCTTTTTGGGCTTAGTAGGGTATTATCGCCGATTTGTGGGGGGCTTTTCATCTATCGCAGCCCCGATGACCAGGTTGACTCAGAAGAGTGCTCAGTTCAGGTGATCTGGTGAGTGTGAGGCGATCTTTCAGAAGCTCAAGACATCCTTGACCACGGCACCAGTGTTAGTTTTGCCCACAGGTTCAGGACCGTATACCGTGTATTGTGATGCTTCACAGGTCAGGCTTGGTGCAGTGTTGATGCATGATGGCAAGGTTATAGCCTATGCTTCTCGTCAGTTGAAGATTCATGAGAAGAACTATCCAGTTCATGATTTGGAGCTTGCAGCTATTGTTCATGCATTGAAGATTTGGAGGCACTATCTGTATGGGGTGTCGTGTGAGGTGTTCACGGACCATAAGAGCTTGCAGTATCTGTTCAAACAGAAGGATTTGAACATGAGGCAGAGGAGATGGTTAGAGTTGCTGAAGGATTATGATATTACCATTCTTTATCATCCGGGGAAAGCTAACATGGTGGCCGATGCTTTGAGTCGGAAGTCAGTCAGTATGGGCAGTCTAGCTTATTTATCAGTCGGGGAGTGACCTCTTGCATTGGATGTTCAGGCTTTAGCACACCGATTTGTGAGGTTGGAGGTTTCTGAGACTAGCAGTGTGTTGGCCCATACCGTGGCCCGTTCTTCATTGTATGATCGTATTCGGGCCAGGCAGTATGATGGTCGTTATCTATGTACTCTTAGAGATACGGTTCGACACGGAGGTGCCAAGCAGGTCACAGTGGATGATGAGGGAGTTCTGAGGATGCAGGGCCATATTTGTGTGCCTGATATTGATGGCATTCGTGAGTTGATTCTTCAGGAGTCCCATAGTTCCCGGTATTCCATCTATCTGGGCGCCGTAAAGATGTACCACAACTTGCGGCAGCACTATTGGTGGCGGAGGATGAAGAAGGATATTGTAGCTTATGTAGCTCGGTGCTTGAACTGTCAGCAGGTTAAGTACGAGCACTAGAGACCCGGTGGTTTGATGCAGCAGATTCAGCTTCCCGAGTGGAAGTGGGAGCGTATCACCATGGACTTTGTAGTTGGACTCCCACGGACTCAGAGGATGTTTGATGCAGTATGGGTCGTTGTGGATAGGCTGACCAAGTCAGCGCACTTCATCCCAGTATCAGTTTCGTATTCAGCTGAGAAGTTGGCAAAGATCTATATGAGAGAGATTGTTAGACTGCATGGTGTTCCCATAACCATTATATCAGACCCTTGTACTCAGTTTACCTCCCATTTCTGGAGAGTATTTCAGCGAGAGTTGGGCACACAGATTGAGTTGAGCACAACATTTCATCCTCAGACGGACGGACAGTCCGAGCGTACTATTCAGATTTTGGAGGATATGTTGCGAGCTTGTGTCATTGACTTTGGTGGTTCATGGGACCAGTTCTTGCCTTTAGCTGAGTTAGCCTACAACAACAGCTATTTGTCGAGCATTCATATGGCTCCGTATGAGGCGTTGTATGGTACGCGGTGTCAGTCTCCAGTCGAATGGTTTAAGCCGGGAGAGGCTAGATTGTGGGGTTCTGAGTTAGTCCAGGATGCCTTGGACAAGGTGAATATCATTCAGGATAGACTTCGTACAGCTCAGTCCATGCATAAGAGTTATGCAGATCACAGAGTTCGAGATTTGGCATTTATGATAGGAGACCGGGTATTTCTTCGGGCGTCTCCCATGAAGGGCGTGATGAGGTTAGGGAAGAAGGGCAAGTTGAGCCCTAGGTACATTGGCCCATTTGAGATTCTGGATAAAGTAGGAGAGGTGTCCTACAANTCTTATGAGGAGGAGTCGGTAGCCATATTAGATCGGCAGGTGCGACGGTTGAGATCGAAGAGTTATCCTTCGGTTCATGTTCAGTGGAGAGGTCAGCCTGTTGAGGCAGCTACCTGGGAGTCCGATATGCAGAGCCGATATCCCCACATTTTCCCCGATTCAGGTACCTTTATGTGTCCATTCGAGGACGAACGTTTGTTTTAGAGGTGGAAATTGTGATAACCCAAAAGATCATCCCGTATAATTTTAATTAAAACTGTGTTCTGAGGCCCTGAAAGCCTAAGTTAATCTCACCTTGATGTGCGTGCATAGCCCGGGCGCGTAGTCAGGAAGCCTTTATGTGGAAATTTGATAAAAAGTTGAATTTATGATAATTAATTGAATAAAGTTGACTTTGGTCAATATTTTTGGTAAACGGACCTGGACCCGTGATTTGACGGTCCCGGAGGGTCCGTAGGAAAATATGAGACTTGGGTGTATGCCCGGAATCGATTTCCGAGGTCCCAATTCCGAGAAATGAATTTTTAAAGAAAATTATTTTGTGAAAATAATAAAGACTTTTGAAAATGAACTTTGATGTGAAACCTGTGTTACCGGGCCCGTATTATGGTTCTGGAGCCCGGAACAGATTCAATATGTGTTATATGAGTTACTTGTAAAATTTGGTAAGAAACACACTTGATTTGACGTGTTTCGGATCAAAAATGGAAAAAATTGATAGTTTATGAAGTTTGAGGAAATTCTATAGATTTTAGAGTTTAATTCATTATTTTTATGTTATTTTGGTGGTTTTATTACTCGAATAAGTCCGTAGGATGATTTTGAAGTCATTTGTATATTTGGTTTTGAGCCACGAGGGCTCGGATGAGTTTCGGGTAGGTGTCGGAGTGCAAAAGTGTTGGAAAATCTGGTGTAAGTATGATGTATCTGGTGTCTGGTGATTTACTCTATGCAATCGCATAGGTATAGTTGATGAGTGGCAAGAATTCATGATTTTAAGCATGATATACCTTGCATTTTATGAGCTTTAATGATAAAATACACGTCGTATATGCCTAATAGGGTTTATTTTATGTGTAGGTGAATTGGAAATGGAAACGGGGCTAAACGGATGCATATACGTCGAAAAATACGCGAAAGGGGACGCCCGGACGATAGCCGAGCGACAGAGCCAAACAGCCTGACCCAACCTGGCCTTAGCCAGGCGTTAGAGCCCTAATGCCAGGGGTTGCCTGGCGTTAGCCAGGCCTTAGAGCCCTAACGCCAGGGGCTGCCTGGTCAATCAATATGGACTTTTTCCAACGATGGATCTGTTGGACAATTTTCTTGAGGAATAAAGTCCGATTCAAAAACACCAAAAAGATTTTACATTTTTTTTAGGATAGATAGGTAGTATCCCTTGGTTTTTCTTTGGGATCCGGTTCTTTTCCAAGGGTGTAACTTGAACCGGGTATTTTAATTTATTTTTTTTTTTGAAGAAGTTAGGAAGAAGCTGAGTGAATTTTAGAAATACCCTGTGACATGTTTGGTGCCGGCATATTAGGTTATGACATACATTCTGTTT
>MDKJ01338136.1:0-24374 GCA_005239525.1 Nicotiana knightiana | reverse complement strand
GACTGTATTCACAATTTAAGAAGAGCGCTAAAAAGAGTGACGAAAGGAGACAGAAAAGGAAAAAAAGGGACGGAAGAAAAAGATAAAAATCAAAAGAAGTCAGAAAAGAAAGAAAGGGGGGACGAAACAGAAAAAGAAAAAGGAACGAAATAGAGAACGAAAGGTCTAGTTTTTTTTTCTTCTTTTTGTGCATTTTCATGTTATAACTTTGTTGTTGATTACTTGGCTTTGCAAATTGATTTTGTGGCTGATGTATTAATTTTTATGCTAGTATATTCTTAGTAGAATAATTGTTATACTTTGAATCACTTATTCTTGAACATAAGAAGTGAATTGATTTTGAGTGATTTAGTTAAAAAGTTGAAATTCAAGACGACCCTATTTTGAATAACGGGAAGTGATTTGAACTTAAGAATGCTTTGATTAATTTTTTTTTTAATTTGATTTATTCTGTTAATGGCCGTGGGATCGGGACTTAAAGGTGCTGAATTGAAATTTGAGTATTACATCTTCACTACTTTATTTTATTTTTGACAGCTAGCAGCATGCTTAGGCCTACCGCGACGGGACGTTCGCGTAACATAATTACAGATTCAAAAATTAAGATTAAAGTATGTGTAGAAAAAAGCATTCAACAAAACTTCCAAAATTCTTTCTTAGGAAAGAATGGAAAGATAGGAAGCTTGGAGAGCTAATGGAAAGAAATAGAAATAACAGATCTGCGATAGAAGTCGAATACAATTAAGTAACTAGGGATGAAGAGAAAATGGTACTCATACCAGAGTAGTGATCAATAGCACCGCTATCAATGATACATTGTCCACTACTCGAGGCTAGAAGGGCGGAATCTTTTCTACCTCTTTGCACAAAAAGAGACTGAGATGACGAAGTGGATGCGCCTTGATCTCGGTTCCTTCTTCCATAACCAGAGCTCAGAGAAGGAAGAGATAAGAGGACCCTATGGAGAATGTGGTCAGAAATCCATAATAGAGTCCGACCACGGGGCTGAAAGCCACTTGACTGTAAGGAGAAGAGCTCACTATCAGGACGGACGGGTATAAGCGTATAACTTTGGCAAAACAATCTTAATAAATATATAAATATACATCTCGAATCTAAAAGAGACAAAATAATTGGAATACTCTAAAACACTAGAAAAACTTTAGATGTATTTTAAATATTACCCCATGTGTTCGTACCCGAACCTTGGATTGATATGTTTAAATAATAAAAGGATCATGTGCGCATTCCGCGTCTCGATGCCTTTAGATTTAAAATAATCATGTTATACAAATAATCATGTTATAACCATGTGTACATTCCGTATCTTGGTTTAACATTTAATTTCAAAGAAGTACCTTGTGTGCGTTCCGCATCTTGGTGAATATAATTATAAAATAAAATAATTAATTAAGAGGTAATGAATAAGCCATAATCAATATAATACAAAAATAGCTAAAAATGGATTTAAGCCTTACATTAGTCAATAAAGTGACCGTGCTAGAACCAAGGGACTCGAGGGGTGCCTTACACCTTCCCCTCGGTTAACAGAATTCCTTACTCAGTCTTCTGTTTTCGTAGACCATGAATTAGGAGTCAAATCTTCCTTTTGATAAGGGATTCAATAAGGGTGACTTGGAACACCAAAACTCAATTCCAAGTGGCGACTCCAAATAATAAATAATCCCTTTTCAAAACATCACTTTAATTGCTCTTCTAACTCAACCTCGTAAAAGGGTTGTGTGGCAAAAAAAGAGGTGTGACATCACTTAAATTGGAAAAACTCCCCTATCCCCCCTTTCGGGAAAAAGGAGGTGTGGCAAGCGTCACAACCATAGTACTCACTATTCTCAAGGCATAACAAAGTCTAGAGATATCGCTACAATTTAATTCATAGCACAGTGGTTTATACTCCTAAAAATTAAAACTAACTACACCCGGTTCAACTAAAACTCTTGAAAAAGAACCGCGGCAAAAAGAAAAATCAAGGGGGAATTACTACATTACCTACAAAGAAAATCTTTTTTTTAGACTTAATTCCCTTAAGAAAACTATCTTGGAGATCCATCGTCGCGAAGAGTCCAATTTTTCTACTTTTTTTTTCGAAAGCTAAGACGACAATACACATTTTCATCATTTTGTTTTTTTTTCTTTCTAAAAGGCTAAGACGACACTAACTACAAAAAAAATAAACTACGAATTTAAACAAGACTAATATTTACAAGTTACTACCCCACCCTTATTTCATGCAATGTCCTTAGTGCATACTCAAACAGACAAAACAAGAAAAATAACAAGTAGGGTGTATGAAAACTCCCTGATCAAGCCTTGTCATCGCCTTCATCCTCAAAGATTACCCAATCCTCCTCCTCCTCCTCCTCCTTCTCATCATCATCAGCATCATCATCGAACTGCTCCGGCTCGGCCTCAGACTGCTCTGGTGTGTTGACATCCTCATCCTCTGGGAGTCGGTAGCCATCACCAAGCCCAAACAGCTGCTGAGCATGAGCATTGAGCGGGAAACGCTCCTCTAATATGGCCCTCTCCTCTGTAGTGGTCGGCCGTCCCCCAATCCGAAGCTGTAAGCCCATCATCCCATATAAATGGGCCATAAAGCTGTCATCGCGAGCATTGTGCTCGGAACTTGTCATTGATGGCATAGTAGTCTCCTCCTTAACTCGAACACTTAAAGTCCATTAGTCGTAGGGGCTGAGCAATGATGTGATTGAAATCTGCCTCCTCCTTAACCTCTTCTTGTCTCAATACTAAGTTAACATGTTTGCAAAGGGTATTCGATCAATTCTCTTACTAGGTCTCACTAGAGACATTTGGTAGCGGATCAAGTGGCCCACATTCACCATCTGGTCAATCATAAGGAAATATAACACACACGTCCTCTCACTGCTAATAAAAGTGTCATGATTGCAAGGTAGGAGCCATGTATTAATCAATTTCAGCCACACTTGAGCTTCTGCCCTCATTTTCTTCTTAGGGAATTTCCTATGACAATTGGTTTTCTTGTCCCAACCCAAGCCGCCACATAATTGAAACCACAAGAGTGTCTCAGTTCTCGATATGTAGGATGACCGATGAATTTGTCCCAGGGTTCCCGAGGAACATTCAGAGCACCTAAGAAATTGCATATTGCCGAGGCTGAAAAATCTATCAACCTTCCCTGATAGGAACCGACTGTTCAGGATCCTTTAGATCAAAACCCACATAAAATTCCCGAACCAGATTGACATTTATATCCCTGGTATTATTGAACACATAACTCAACCCCAAATCATTAATACCTATCTAGATTTCTTGGTATTTGGATTGTAGGCGACACTCATGAATAGTAGATTCTGGATGTATATGTCTCGGCCGACAACACTTGTACCAGTCCTTAACATGTGGGGGTATTCTCCTAAGTCCAAACTCCCTCTGTACTTGAGGTTGTGGGCAACTGGCTGCTATAGCTGCCACTGCTTGCATTCCTTCAACTTGACTTGAAGTGGCTTCCCCCCTTTTCTCTTCTTCGGTAGAGGTGCGGAGGGAGCCTTAGCCTTAGACGGAGCAGTGGATGTGGCCTTACCTTTACCGGTGTTATTCCTTGGAGGCATGTTCGTACCTACACAAGTGAGCATTTATCAGTTTTAGACGCATTGCAACATTTCAAAACATGGTCTTTCCACCCCGCGCTTAAGAGTTCATCATATGATGTTCAACAATTTCCGAGGTTACTCGGACTTCACCTCATTTTTTTCTTAGCATGAGAATCAAGAAATGACACAAGGATGCTTCCTCCAATTTCAAAGCATCAGGCTACCGGTGAGCCACCCCACATTTAAAATTTTAAAGTGGTGCACGGAGACATAGCACTAGTCTTACAATCCCGGAGACTCGGGCTCCAGTGGAGACAAAGAATGCCTTTGAGGCATTTTGACAAACACTTAGCATGCACTAGTAGTGCTTTTAGGGATGAGGGATTGCCTCACCCTCCCAAATCATCTTGGGAATTCCGTGCTACCACTTTTGCACACAATAACAACACTATTCCTATGGGGTTTATGGGTTTTGGGACACACAATCACATTGTTACAATGAAGAACAACACCAACATTTTTATCCAATGACATGCACTCACTCAATTCAAAATTGTCAAAGAATGGAGGTAGAAACCAAACCTTAGATGTTTAGGAGGAGGGATTGCCCTTGAATTGATGTTGCAAGTGAAGGAAGGAGCAGAGAATGCTTGTCTTCAATGGTTCGTGAGGGAGGGGGTTTTTGACAGTGTGTTCTTGGTGTGAGTGTGTGAGATTATTATGAGGCAGTGTGGTTTGGGGCGTTTAGTTTAGGTTTTAAGGGAGAGGGTTAAAATAAACAAAACAAAAAATTAAAAAAATCGAAAAAAATACTTACCTGGCGACGTGAGGAAACTGGCTCGCTTTCCCTCTCGCAAAGCGATCTCCAACGCGAGCGATGGGGCACGCGGCGCGAGACTGTATGCGAGATGCACCTCAATGTAAACCATGCAAGGCGATCTCCCATGCGAGAAACAGACAAGGCGATGCGAGATATTCCGCCTGGCCAACTCACGCTGGGGACCTAGCGATGCGAGGTCTAGTGCACACACCACTGGAACTGCGTGCAAACATGTTAGTTCCTACAAACTAAAAGAAAAAACCTAGTTACTCCAAAAATCAACTACAAATTAGGTTTCCTCCAACGAGCGCCTTAGTTAACGTCACGGTATGACTATTACAATATTACAATGGGTTTCCTCCCATGAATCGCCTGATTTTATATCGCGGCAGACACATACAATCGAACTTAAGGCTCGCTCAACATTTTTGGATCTTGAAAATGAGTCACCGATACTACTTTAGTCTCATCCATGCCCAAGTAATGATTCAACATGTGACCATTGACTCTAAACTTGCGAGAGCCATCTTCTGGTGCAATCTCTACAGCTCCGGTGGGATGAATCTCTTGCACACAGAATGGTCCTGACCATCTTGACTTCAATTTTCCGGAAAACAACCTCAATCTCGAATTGAATAATAATACCACATCTCCCGGCTTAAAATTTCGCTCAAGAATACTTTTGTCATGCACCGGTTTCATTCTTTCTTTATATAACCTTATACTCTTAAAATCATGGTAATGGAACTCGTCAAGTTCATGCAGCTCTGTGACTCTACTAGTTCCAGCGGCCTCCACGTCCAGATTTAATTGTCGTAACGCCCAGAAGGCTTTATGCTCTAACTTCACCAGTAAGTGACATTCCTTTCCAAACACAAATTTATACAGTGACATACCAATCGGAGTTTTGAATGCAGTGCGGTAAGCCCATAACGCATCATCCCATTTTCTCGCCCAATCAATCTGAGTAGCATTTACAGTTTTGGTCAAATACTCTTGATTTCTCTGTTTGATACCTCGACTTGCCCACTTGTTTGTTGGTGATACAGAGTAGCAACTTTATGGCGAACTCCATATTTCTCCAACAACTTTGCAAAGGCTCGATTTCAGAAGTGGGTGCCCCCATCACTGATGCTCGCTCTTGGAGTGCCAAATCGGGTGAAGATATTTTTCTTCGGGAAACTAATAACTGCCTTCGCATAATTTGTTGGAAGTGCCACAACTTCTACCCATTTCGAGACATAGTCCACCGTTACAATTATGTACTTGTTATTATATGAGCTGACAAATGGTCCCATAAAATCGATTGATCATACATCGAATACTTCCACCTCTTGAATTGGGTTCATGGGCATCTCATGTCGATGGGAAATATTCCCCATCTGTTGGCTGTCCTTACACCTTCAAAATGACCTCCATATGGTGAAGCATGATATGCCTGCAAAACAGAAGATTGGTCTATCTTGGGAATGCATCTCCGGATCATATTATCAAGAAAAATCCTAAACAAATATGGTTCATCCCAGAAATACATGTGACAATCACGAAAAACTTTTTCTTTTGCACAGAAAACAAGTCATAGGGAACAATACCGCTTGCCATGTAATTTGCAATATCTGCATACCATGGTGTAGCCTCAAGGCTTGTAGCTAAAATTTGTTCATCTGAGAAAGTCTCCATGATCTCTTCTACCTCAACCTTCTTTTCTGCTCCTTTAAGTATGGACAAATGATCAGCGACTTGGTTTTCTGTTCCCTTTCGGTCCCAGATTTCCAAGTTGAACTCTTGTAGCAGCACCACCCATCGAATTAGGCGTGGCTTTGACTCTGTTTTCTCAATTAGGTACCTGAGGGCATCATGGTCAATATAAACAATTACCTTCGAGCCTATCAGGTATGAATTGAATTTATCAAATGCAAACACCACAACTAGCATCTCTTTCTCTGTCACTATGTAATTCAGTTGGGCGTCACTCAATGTTCTACTTGCATAGTAGATCAGATGAATGACTTTATCTTTTCTCTTCCCAAAAACTGCTCACACAACATAGTTGCTTGCATCACACATCTGTTAGAATGGTTAGTCGGGGGCCACTATGATTGGTGCAGTCACCAGTTTCTTCTTCAACTCCTTAAACGCTACCCTGCAGTCATCAGAAAACACAAAGGGTGATGTTTTTAAAGCATTTTACACAAGGGGTTAGCAATTTTGGAGAAATCTTTTATAAACCGTATGTAGAAACCCGCACAGCCAAGGAAACTTCTTATTGCTTTGATGGAACTGGGTGGTGGTAACTTTTCTATCACATCAACCCTTTCACGATCCACCTCAATGCACTTACTTGATACTAGGTGCCCCAAGAATATACCTCTATGTACCATGAAATGGAACTTTTCCCAGTTGAGCACCAGATTAGTCTCCACACATCTTTTCAACACTCTTTTCGGATTCTTAAGACAGTCATCGAACAAGTCTCCCACCACTGTGATATCATCCATGAAGACTTCCATTATGTCTTCTACCATATTTGTGAAGATGGCCATCATGCACCTTTGAAATGTGGTAGTGCATTACATAAGCCGAATGATATTCTCAGGAAAGCATAGATGCCATATGGACAGGTGAATGACGTTTTCTCTCTATCTTCCGGAGCAATAGAGATCTGATTATACCTCGAGTATCCATCCAAAAAGCAGAAGTGGGACCTCCCAGCCAGTCTATCTAACATCTAATCAATGAACGATAGGGGAAAATGGTCTTTTCGGGTGGCCTTTCAATCTTCTATAGTCCATACAAATTAGCCATCCCGTGACTGTTCTTGTTGAGATCAGCTCGTTGTTCTCGTTTTTCACAATAGTCATTCCACCTTTCTTTGGCACACATTGAACTGGGCTAATCCAGTTGCTGTCAGAGATGGGGAAAATGATTCCCGCATCTAAACACTTTATCACCTCCTTTTTCACGACTTCTTTCATGTTGGGGTTCAGCCTTCTTTGATGTTCTTTAGAAGGTTTGTGTCCATCTTCCAGTATAATCTTATGCATACAGAAGGCCGGGAAGATACCCTTAATGCTTGCAGTGGTCCAACCAATTGCAGTTTTGCACTCTATTAATACCTGCAAAAGTTGTTCTTCCTGCACATCTAACAAACCAGATGAGATAATAACAGGTAAAGTTGAGTTAGGTCCTAAGAAAGTATACCTGAGGTGAGGTGGTAGCGGTTTCAGTTCCAACTGTGGTGACTCTTTGATCAATGGCTTAGTTAGAGGGGTCTTTCTTTCTTCTAAGTGCAAAGACTCAAATTCAAGCTCTCTTTTCCATAACCCTTGACGTTCAAGAGCCATCACCCACTCCGCCAAGTCCTCTACATTTACTTCTTCTAAGTTCATGAGACAGGATGCTAGGGGGTCTTTAGCGTTCAGGGCCTCATCTTCCTCCTCCAAAATTACATCCACAACTTCTATCAGAGAGCAGTTAGCAAATTCACTTGGTCGCTGCATAGACTTCTGCACATTGAATGTTATCTCTTCATCGTTTAGTCTCATTTTTAGCTCTCTAGTTTCACAATCAATTAGAGCTCTCCCGGTGGCCAAGAATGCTCTTCCCAAAATTATGGGAATCTCCTCGTCAACCCGGTAGTCCAGAATGACAAAATCTGCTGGAAACACAAACTTTTCAACCTGCACTAGTGCATCATCAAGGATACCTGATGGCCTTTTCACTGTCCGGCCGACTAGCTGTAGCAACATGGATGTGGGTCTTGCTCTTCCAATGCCTAAACTTTTGTAGATATCCAAGGGCATCAAGTTTATGTTTGCCCCTAAATCACACAATGCTTTAGCAAAAGCATAACTGCCTATTGTGCATGTGATTGTGAAACTCCTTGGGTCTGACAGCTTCTCAGCTATAGGTCTCGTCACGACAACACTACATGTCTGATTTAGTGTAACAGTGGCCAAGTCTTGGAAGTCGAACTTGCCAGACATCAAATCCTTCATCATTTTGGCATACCCAGGCATCTCCTTCAATGCGTCAATCAGTGGAATGTTCACCTAGATTTGTTTCAACATCTCCATGAATTTCTTATACCGCTCATCCTTCTAATATTTGGCCAATCTCTGTGGGAATGGTGTTGGAGGTCGCTTCCTTTTTGTGATTTGAGTTTGATCCTGCTCGAACACTGCTTCTACTGTCATTTCTTGCACTACCTCGGTCTCCTTTTCAACCTCTTTTCTTTGTTTGTGATTTCTTGTGCATGTTTTATCGTTACCTCAGTTAACCCTGTTGAATCATCTACCTCAATGGGTACTGGCACAAGTGTTTCACTTGGTCGACTTTCACAAGCAATTTTTTGCTCTAGATCTAGGTCTCTACCATTTCTTAGACTCACTGCCATAAGCTGCTTCGACCCCTGCTCTTTTGGATTGACATAGGTGTTCGCGAGTAACGTCACTTGGGGACGATTATTCAGAGATATCGATATCTGCCCTAGTTGAATCTCATTGCCTTTGATAGCTGAGTCGTGCGATACTACCCTTTTTTGCATCTGGTGCGCCTTTTCTTGCATCTGGTGCGCCTTTTCTTGCATCTGGTGGACCTTTTTCTTCCATTTTTCCGCTGGCCCCAATGAGTTGTTGCAACATTCCTTTAATTTCAAACAACCCATCATCTTCTCACACTATCTGTTGTTGTTGAGGCTGTTGATAAGCTGGATGCTGATTTTTCTGATTGTATCCATGTTGCCTTTGATAAGGCACAACTTGACCCTGTGATCGCATAGCTCCATGATTGTTGTTATTATTGTACAACTGTTGTGCTGGTCTATATTGCTGATTTTGCTACCCCCAATTCTGACCACCTGGCCTTTGTCCTCCATAGTTGGCCACATTTTTCATATTTTCCTGATAGTTTTGGTTGTCACTTTCCTCACTCCATGGGCATACATATGGTTGGTTAATGCATGGTGTACATAAGCTCCCATTAGTCACGTCAACTATGTGTACCTACTACTTCTGGCCTGATTCATCAATCTTGTTGGTGAGGACACTCAGAGTGGCCATATTCTCGGCTATGAAGTTACTTGGGTCCAAAGCCACTGAGTGAACGACATGAGTGATCGTAGAGTCTCTTGTCATCCATCCTGAGTTTTGAGCCATTTTATCAAGTAAGATCTTGCATTCTCTGAATGATTTTCTCAAAAATGCTCCACTTGCTGAAGCATCAACATTGGCCTTCAAGGTGTCTGCCAATCCCATGTAGAACCTATGTCCCAATATCTAATCTGGAATGCCTTGATGTGGACACCTAACCAACATACCTTTGAACCTCTCCCACGTTTCTTGCAGTGTTTTAGTTGGTCTCTACCTGAAGCTCAATATCTCATCAACTTGTTTGGCAGTCTTATTGGGTGGTTAGAACTTGTTCAAATATTGCTTGACTAATTCCTTCCAATAAGTGATGGAGTTTATTAGGAGTGAATTTATCCAAGTCTGAGCCTCTCCTGTCACTGAGAATAGAAACAACAACAGCCTTATTGCTTCTGGTGTCACATTTGGTTTCCTTTGCGTGACACATATCGATAGAAAATTTTTCAGATGCTGCTAAGGATCTTCAATGTAAGGCCCTAAGAACATTCCTTTGTTCTACAACAAATGTACCGTTTTGTTTGTGATTTGAAATGATTCAGCTTGTATCTGAGGGACTGCAATTGTGGTTACCAGACTTTCGGCAGTGGGTTGTGCCCAATCATACAAAGTTGTTTCTGGCACAAGAGGTGCCACACCCTGATTGTTCGGGTCATTCACATTATTTCTGTTGTTTGGTTTTTTTATTACGTCATCCATTTCTGGTTCGATTCGTTCTGTTGAGTTCTGTTGTTGTTTGTCATTCTTCTTTGTATGATTCAATGCGCTTTCTCAGGATCTGATAATGCTTCGAACAATTCACTAGTTCTTGAGGAGTTTCTAGGCATGCACCTGTAACACCCAAGACTACAAACGTTATAATTTCAGTATATTTAGTTTAAAATGAAAAAGATTGACTACACTAAGTGTCACACCTCTTTTATGTCCACACAACCCTTTTACGTGGTTGAGTTACAAGATTTTTTCCAATTAAAGTGACGTTTTGAAAAGGGATTATTTATTATTTAGAGTCACCACTTGGAATTGAGTTTTGGTGTTCCAAGTCACATTTTATTGAATCCCTTGTCAAAAGGATGATTTGACTCTTTTTTTATGGTCTACGAAACAGAAGACTGAGTAAGGAATGCTGTTAACCGAGGGGAAGGTGTAAGGCACCCCTCGCGTCCCGTGGTTCTAGCACGGCCGCTTTATTGACTAATGTAAGGCTTAAATCAATTTTTAGCTATTCTTGTATTATATTAATTATGACTTATTTATTATCGCTTAATTAATTATTGTATTTTATTAATTATTTTTTACCTAGATGCGGTATGCACACAAGGTACTTCTTTCAAATTAAATTTTAAACCAAGGTACGAAATGTACACATGGTTATAATTATTTTAAATTTAAAGGCATCGAGACGCGGAATGGCGCACATGACCCTTTTATTACTTAAGCATACCAATCTAAGGTTCGGGTATGAACACATGAGCTCGATTATTTTTCCTAAACTAATTTTGATATTATTGCGAGGTCGTAGGCTATGGAATTTATTGTGGAAGGAATGAAAGTAAATTATTTATAAAAAGATGCATTAACTTATAGCCTTATTGACATTTTGGGTCAGCTTATATATAAACCCATATATAATTAAGATGATCAATTCTTGTAATATCTCATGCGCCAAATTTTCAAAAGAAATAAAAATAAAAAGGATGGCTCAATTGATCATAATAGACCATTCCCTCATAATTCAAAGTCAACTCCACACCCTAAATTCTTTTTTTTTTCAAACACCAAACTTGACAGCCCCAAAAGTATTACCCCGTAAGATTAAACAAAGAAACATCAATTAATTACGCCATCAAACTTTCAAAGTTATCAACATGCTCAAAACATTTAAATCAATAAGACAATGGCAACGTTCATATGTTTTAAAAGCATGAACTTAACCGTAGGAAAAGAAACAGTAAAGAAAGAGAGGGGTTTCACCTTAAGGATCCAAGCTTTATATTAATTTAAAAGTAAAACTTAGTTAAGATGAATCGGCAATTGAACTCAACCAAAAGACCACGACCGCGACGAAAAAACTCGAACGAAAATTCTCGACTGACCTTGCCGACTCGATCGCGAAACTACACATGCGACCTCGATGCTAAACCCGACGTAAGAATGCTACTGTTTTATGAAAAATAACAAACTATTTTAAAACGTCTTTAGGGTTTGTTCTAGGCCTGCCTTCGAGGTCATGTGTGGACATAAAAAAGGTGTGACACTAAGAATTCTAGCACTTCTTTTAGCTGCAAGTAATAACACCATTAATTTTCCCAGCAACGACGCCAAATTTTGATCACGCCCAACTATGCCTTATAAAAAGGACTAAGCGGTCGTTGAAAATATATTCCGGTTAACAAGGCCGAAGTCAAATCTCACAGGGAATTAACCTATTAAGAACAACTACTAGACTCGCACAAATTCACGCAATCAATCTTCAGAAATATTCAAATAACAAATTGGATGTTTACTACCAAAGATCTAGTTATGAAAATGCAGTAATTAATAACTAACTACGAATAGGTTGTAGACAAGATATGGAATGATCTAAGATTATGATTTTCTCTATTGTCAGAATCCTTTCCGCTATGTTTCTTATAAATTTGCCTAAGTTTTCTCAACCGATCATGAGCGCTTTGAGTGTCGTTATTCTCTTCCGAGTAACTATGACAATTTACTAGACATATTCTTCCGAACTACGCTAGCTGGCACTAAGTTACGGCTCACTCGGATAGCACCAAAGTTTTGTTATTCTTAATCCCACCTTTAAACCCTCTGTATTGATCCCTCACATATGTTAGGAGTGATGTTGTTCAACAACTACCTAAATATTCGGAGAAATATACACTAAATAGGCACAGTCGATTGAGAGCTCTTCAATCAACCACAATATAAATGTAGTTGAACAAATAGAGAAAAAGCTACGGCAAATCTATATTAAACGTAACCGGAAAATCATCCTCCAAATAGGTTCCATCAAAATCCTAGATTAGAAGTTTAGCTACTCATATTCATAGTAACAATTTTCCAAGTATTTTTCATAAAAAAATACAAAGAAAATATGAAGGAATGTAAAAATCGATGATTCTTTCCCCCAACAGTTGTTCCACGAGCTATTCTTGCCTCAGGTCGTTAAACTCCTTCAAAAGTAGTGTTTAATGACTATTTATATGTGTAGGAAAAGACCTAAACGACATATCCCAAGTCCAAGTCCAACAAGGAGACGAAATAGGCCTTTAAAATCCGGATCATGCTCGCTACGGACCTCGCGAGGAAAAATGCGAGATGCATCTCGCCTCAGACTGCGTGACGCGAGCCCTGCCGCGCGCTCAACCTCGCCATGCCCCTCACGTCGCGTGCTTCTACGCGAGCTAAAGAGCTCGCCTCGCCTGCTCTAACGCGAGCCTCTGGCTTAGTTCGCCTGTTGCTTCATTTTTTCTCTACTCAATTCTTTGTTTCTTCTTTCCTATTGTTTTCGAGCATGATTTGTACTTTAAATATTCACTTTGCTCCAATTTTATCTCCAATGTACCTACACATAAAATGGACTCAATTAAGCGTAAATATAGTATAGTTTAGAATTAAAGCACCTAAAATGTAAGGTAAGTAATGTACTAAAATAAGGAATTATAGCCAAACATCATCCATCTTACCCAAGACATCAACCACAATCACAATCACTATCCCAATCTCAATCATTATCTAAATCACATTTCCAAGCACAACCACCACCATGTGTGCGGCATGGCGTCCGATCACGACCCGACCGACTAGGCTGTCTCACCACAATGCCATGTGCATCGACATCACCCTTTTCTAACAATCATCTCATCCCAATAAAGGGGAATATTCTCATCATATCAATCTCATCCCAAATAAGGAGAATAATCACAATTCACTCATACACCGACACATGTAGTTTCGGCGTAGGATATTTCAACCTACCCTTCCTCGGTGACTAAAGATACTCCCAAAGTGTTTATTTATTTAAAGGACTTTCAACGCATTTCAATATCTTTTACACGTCTCTCAATTTCATTGTCACTAGTGGCCCCAATTATATTATCATTCTTGGAATGTTGGTCGCGTTTCATATTTCATGTTCACCTCTTTTCACTTTCAAACATCAACACGGATCATAAACATCAAAGCATTTCTATTCAATACTTTAAGTCCACATGTGAGCAAGTAAGAGCTTTAAACACATAAGGATTTCTTACACAATTTAGCATAATAACTATAATTGGAAACACGACTTGAGCTTATAACATTTAGATATGCGATTCATGCTTTGAACACATTTTCAAATAGTAGAACAACTTGACAAGAACATTTGAAACACATATTGAGTATACATATTATGTCACAAAGCTTATTCGTGATAATCAATTACAATGAACAATTCGAGACTTACAAGGACATTATGGGGTTCAATTATAAGAGAAGAGTTTAGCCAACATACCTGAAATTCGTCCTTAATGATATTACAACGATCCACTACACTAAGCAACTTCAATCTACAATATCAACATCCAATGGGACCATCATTAGTAACAAATTTCATAGTTTAGGTCATTTAGACACTTTATCAAACACCTAGTAGGCATAATGTGATGACCCAAAAAGGGCATCCCATATATTCTATCTAATTCTGTGCTCCGAGGTCGTGAAACCTCCTTCTATCTCACCTCGATTTTTGTGTGCAGCCTGGGCATGTAGCCGGGAAGCCTTTATGTGAAAAATTGATAAAAATGAAAATTTTGTATTGGAAATATGAATAAAGTTGACTTCAGTCAATGTTTTTGGTAAACGGACCCGGACCCAGACCCGTGATTTGACGGTCCCGGAGGGTCCGTAGTAAAAATGGGACTTGGGCGTATGCCCGGAATCGAATTCCGAGGTCCCAAGCCTGAGAAATGAATTTTTAAAGAAAATTATTTTCTGAAAAATAGAAAGAGTTTTGAAAATGAAATTTGAGGTGAACCCTGTGATATCGGGGCGCGCATTATGATTTCGAAGCCCGGTACAGTTTCGATATGATTTATATATGTTATCTATGAAATTTGGTAAGAAACGAACTTAATTTGACGTGATTCGGACCTTAAATGCAAAACTTAATGTTTATAGAAGTTTGAAGAATTTTCATGGACTTTTAGTTTAATTCATCGTGTTGGTGTTGTTTTATGTGGTTTGAAACCTCGAGCAAGTCCGTATTAGGTTAAATGACTTGTGTGTGTGGTTGGACGGGGTCCTGGGGACCTCGGGGTTGTTTCGGATGCCCAACGTGTGAGTTTGAGACTTTGTAAACAGCTGAACCATTTTGGTTCTGAAGTCTCGCACCTGCGATGGTATTTCCGCAGGTGCGGACACGCAGGAAGGGGGTGCCGCAGGTGCGACCCCAGGTCATTTAATGAATTTTTGCACCTGCGATTGGGTTTCCGCAGGTGCGGCACCCGTGTCGTAGGTGCGAAATATCTGGGCTGGTTATACCAAAAATCCAAGGGTTTGAAATACATAATTCCAAAATCGATTGTGAGCTCGGAACTTGGCGATTTTCAGTGGGATTTGAAGAGGAGAATCATAGGTAACGTTTTCTAACCTTAACCCATTTGTATATCAATAATCTCAATCATTTTCCTCAATCTAATCAATGAAATTGGATACCATGAAAATGGGATGAAATTTCCCCAAGTTGAAATTTGAGGATTTAGGGAGATTTAGACGTCGGATTTTGTTGATTCTTGTTCGAGTGGGTTCATGAGCGAATGGGTGTTCTGGAAATATAAATTTTACCCGATTCCGAGACGTGGGCCCGGGGAACTTTTTGGGGCGAAATTCCTAATTTGGCGTATTAGCTTCGGACTTATTAATTATTTTGTTTCCTTGTGATGATATTTACTCTATGCAATCGAATTGTCTAGATTTGGGCCATCCGGAGTTGGGTACTCGTGGCTAGAGCATGGTATTGAGTTGATTAGCGCAGTCGAAGTAAGTATCTTGCCTAACCTTGTGTGGGGGAACTACCCCTTAGGATTGAGTCTTCTATGTTGATTGTAGTCCGCGTACGCAAGGTGACGAGTGTGTACTCGAACTTATTTGCAAATAGATTGCCCTTTAGGGATTTTTGGGTCCTTATGTTCCCTGTATATGAATTGAACTTGTTATATCTGAATTCCTGATTTCTAATCTCATCTCCTCCTGTTCAAGTTAGAAGTACTTGCCTAGCATTCCTTGTTTCTTATATGATCTTAATTGACTTAAATGAAAACTTTATTTTTCCTACCGTTATGCTATGTCTTCTTTCATATGCTGCCTATTTACTGAGCATTGTTCAAACTGAGTTTATTCGGTGAAGCTAATTGTCTAAGTGAGATTGGTTATAGCTGATTCCCTTGCCGGGATGATTTGGTTTCTTGGTTACAAACTTGAATGTATAGAATCGTTGCCATATTTGTCTTGTCTTCTCCTCGTTATGTTGTTCTCTCTTTGTGCTTGGCATTCTTCTCAGTGGCTACTTCTTATGAGCGAATTGTTACCACTTTTGTGATTTAAGTCTTTGTATTGATTTGCTCACCGCACTTTGTATTCGGCCTTGTTTGCTTTCGTGCCGGTTGTGGCAATATATGCTGTTTCTGTTGCATTCTGGTTATTTTTCTCAGTGGCTGCATTGCATATTTAAATTGGGACTACGGACAGAGATCCGGGAGCTTTCCCCCTGTACTGCATCACATATTTAAATTGGGACTACAGACAGAGATCCGGGAGCTTTCCCCTTGTACTGCATCACATATTTAAATTGGGACTACGGACAAAGATTTGGGAGCTTTCCCCCTGTACTGCATCCCATATTTAAATTGAGACTACAGACAGAGATCCGAAACCTTTCCCCCTGTACTGCATTGCATGACAAATTCTGAGTGGCGGACTGAGTTCCGGTAGTTTTATGATTGAGGAGATTTGAATCGAAAGATATAAATATATATATTGAAAAGTATAGCTGAAAAGTAATTATCTCCAGGAAAAGTTATGTCTAAAGAACTTCTTTTTGAAAGTATATTTGAAAAACATTTGTCTTGCAGAACGATGATATTTGAAAGAGTAGTACTAGGGAAAATATATTTTGAACATCACGTATGTTGATGATATTTTAAAGAGCAGTACTTGGGAAAATATATTATTTGAACATCACGTATTTCGATGATATTTGAAAGAGCAGTACTTGGGAAAATATATTTTGAACATCACGTGTTTTGATGATATTTGAAAGATCAGTACTTGGGAAAATATCTTTTGAACATCACGTATTTTGATGATACTTGAAAGAGCAGTATTTGAATACCCCGTATTTGAAGAGACTATGTTGTAAGGATTTCTCTTTATAAAATATATAAATATACATTCAGAGAAAGTTTGTTTCAAAGAGGAAATTTCTCTATTTCGAAATGATTATATCTTTAAAGTTTTCAAAATGAACTTACGATTTAAAGGCTTTCACTCGAAGGTTTGACCAGTTTTTTTGAGTTATTGGCTAAGGCCTGACGTGAATAAATTGATGCAGTATTGAGTTACTAGTGTTTTTATTGGGTTGTAATTCCCGCCATTTGGATTGAATTCTTTCCATTCTCTTTCCATATTTCTATTATGCTGTCCGTTGATCGTGATTATTGAATTTTCTTCCGTATTATTCGATCGTATCGTTAATTACTTTGAGAAATCTTTAGATAAATATTTTGTTTCGGTCGTTTATACATTTATGCCTTTTCACTTATGACCGATGGTGTCTTGACTAGTCCTCGTCACTACTTCACCGAGGTTAGTCTTGATACTTACTGGGCACCGCTGTGGTGTACTCATACTACACTTCTGCACATTTTTGTGTGCAGCTTCAGGTTATTGTTGTTGGTAGCTGCGCGGATCGTTGCTGAGGAGACTCAAGGTAACTTGCTGCTGCGTTCGCAGGCTTCAGATTCACCTTCTTGTTATATTTCTATTCAACTGTACTTACTTATTCCTAGACAATTGTACTTAGATTTGATAGAAAGATTTCGTAGATCTTATGACTTGTACTTACCGGGTTTTGGAAAATTGTAACTCTGTCAAGAATTCTATTTTTCGAAATTTTTAAAATTCCTTGATTGTTGTTGTTCAGTGGAAATGTTAGGCTTACCTAGTCCCTAAGACTAGGTGCCATCACGATACCCAAAGGAGGGAAATTTGGGTCGTGACACATAAATCTGTACATCTCATAGCCATAGAATTAGTTCATCCAACTACCACCATTTACCAATAATTTTTCCCACCATTATTCTTAAACATTTTATAACTTCTAACATCACATACATGATCATCCATCTACACCCAACCAACAAAATTCCATCAAATAATCACGTTTCAATATCTACAATGGTTATATATTTAAATTGAAAATTTTTGTCTTCCAATTACCGTCCCATGAGTTCCAATAATTAACTCATACTCATAACCCATAATAAATCCATGCATGTAAGTCTAAGGGTGTATGATTACCTTTTGGAAGATATCTTACAAAACCCTCCTTTTGAGTTCTTGAAAAGATTTCATGTGTAGATTTCATCAACACTAGTATAGAAATGATGGAATTTCACACCAACATAATGGGGATTGCTTACCTTGAGGAAGATAGGAGTTGGTGGTCTTGAGATACTAGAGAAGAGCTCCAAAATCCATCCAAATGAAGCGGGGAAAATGAACCTCATATATATATATATATATAACCTAATATTTGTAGTGCCACAAGTAGCGTGGGGCCCTACCTGTGGCCCTGTTTCCAGAACCTCAAAAATCCTAGCGCCAAGGCTAGCGCCCCACGCTACTCTAGACGCCGGCGACAGAAAATCTTTCCCGACACGAAAATGGACATAACACTGTCATACGATATCCGAGTTCGACGATTATTTTTCCTATGGCTCTGAAATTTCAATATGAATCTAATTCTTCAATCAAAACTAAATTTGGAGCTCATTTGCTTAATGTAATACCATTTATTCTTTAAGAAATGACGTGTTAATATTTTCAAATACTGTTGTCGCACTTTAAAATCTTAAATCATTTGGAATTTTAACGGGGCCTTGCATTTAGTGTCCTAGAAGCTTGGCCAAACATGCGCTAAGTATAATTCTGGACCAAGCCCAATATTCTTGCATGCAGTCCATGGATTCGGTCTTTTTTTTTTGTACTAATAGGATTTATAAATCTTACTAAATAGAGATTAACATATTACATGCCATATTGTTCGTAGAAGTAGCAATGGGGCTAGATATCCCTGCATACAAAAGAGTACTATTACTTGTAAAATTTTGATTGCCTAAGGTTCTAAGCATATTACAAACAGAAATAGGCACTTGCTTTGTAGAATTGCTTTCCCTGCTCATATCCTTAGCAAGATGTTGTTTCACAAAAAGATGGGGGATCCGCAAAAGTTTAGTACTTTCTGGTTTATATTGTTTGTTTTCCTTGTTTTTTGCTTTCTTAGCTAGAGCGTCCGCCACTGCATTTCCTTGTCTGAAATTATGTCATAGTAGAAGTCCCTTCTCCTGGCGCATTAATGACCTGGAAGAGTGGATTAGATTAGCTAATATCATATGTTCATTATTAATAGCATTTATTACTTCTGTTGAGTCAGTTTCTATTTCTAGCGGGAATAGATCAAACCTGATCGCCAATTGAAGACCTTTCTGAAGTTCCTGCAATTCAATATGTAAGGGAAATAGACCATGACAGTATTTATTGAAGCCTAATACCCATTTCCCGGTGATGTCCCTAAATACTCCACTTATTCCACTGTTAGAATTCGTGAATGCTCCATCTACATTAAGTTTTATCCAGCCTTTCTGAGGAGCATGCCAATTTATTTGAATAGTTGTGGTAGTTTTTGTGTGCAGATTTTTTGAAGTCATGAAGTGAAATTCAAGGGAGTGATTAACAATATTTTGAAGTGACGGGCTATGGGTAGTATCGTTGGTATTATTACTATTCCTATTTAACCATATTCCCCATATTAGGAAGGGGAGTAGGTCTTCTCATTGAACGTGGGATGATTTCATACTAGGCCTAAGATTTTTTTATGTGCATTAGCCAGTGATTCGAGATAGTAGTGGTTAGGCCTCTGAATCCTAGTTTGTTCCATAGGGTTTGCACTATGGGACATCTAATAAAGATATGAATGATGGACTCTTCCTCTATACGGCACATAGGGAAAATGTTATCAATGTTAATGTCAATGTGCTGCAAGTACTGACGGCAAGGAATTTTGTTGTGGAGACATTGCCAGAGGAAATTTTTTATTTTATTACGGCCTTTTAGATTTCATATCCACATGAAGTCGTATTGAGGGATGGTGGTATTATTAATAATTTTAAGATAATTTTTGCTGCTGAAGCAACCATTTGTGTAAAGGTTCAAGATCGGAGTGTCGTTGTTTCCGGACTTTAGAGGCATTGGGATTTGATCGATTTTTATCTTGATTTCCTTAGGAATTTCAAAAGAAATTTTTGTTAGATCCCATTGGCAATTAGAAAGGATGTCTTTGACCTTGGAGGTTGATTCTCTTTTGGTAAGAGGTCCTTCAATGCATTGTCTTAGAGGTTGAAGGTTTGGTATCCAGTTGGAAGTCCAAAGGCCTAGGTTTGAATTTTTGTTCGGTTTCCACCTAATGCCTTTAAAGCAAATCGACCACCCTTTGAGGATACTTTTCCAGATGAAAGATGTTAAGATTTAGAATTATTATTGGCATATTTGGAAATGAGACGTTTGAACCATATAGTAGAGGGATTTGTGAGGATCCTCCGAGCAAGGTTGCTCAAGGAAATTAACTTTTTTGTTTTGGCTGTTTTTAAGCCAAAACCCCCTTCTTCTTTTGATTTGGTTATATTAGTCCAGCTTACATAGTGAAATTTCTTGGATTCATTAGTGGATCCCCAGATAAAGTTACGTTGGATACGATCTATTTGATTGAGTGTGTTGGTAGGTAAGTATGTGTATTGCAGGGCATGACCGAGAATTAAGTTTAGGGAAGAGATTGCTAGTGTTTTTCTGCCATCAATATTAAGAAAATTAGCTCTCCAAGCAGTCAATTTCCTTTGCATGTTATCATTTATGAATTGGTAGTTCCTAGGTTTTGGTTGATTCTGGAGTATGGGGTATCCTAAATATTGCTGCGTTTTTTAGTAAGGGGTGTGAATAGAAAATGGAAGAGGCACCTCTTGAATTGCACATCTTCATCTCACTTTTCTTTGTCTATAAATTTAGAGGCTTGACCTAATCTTTTAGAGATGGAACACCTGAAAAAATCTTCTCTTTTTCTACATTGTTGCATTATTTTTCAAAATAAATAAAGTGTCAAGTGTGATTTGCTCCGTTTGTTGATTTCGCTGAGGTTCTGTAATTTCGATTGCCATTGTTACAAAATAGTTATTTCGTTCTATCCTGGGAGAATTAATCCAAAACCTTGGGCAACAATGAGGGGATTAAATTCCTTAAGAACACACAAACAACTTGTAGGCTCGGAATTATTTTTCTGTTTTGTTTACTAAACTAATATTTCTCTACTTCTCTGATTTTCTAATTTCGAACACATATTACCAATAATCTTAAGGAATTTTTTTTAAAATATACTTTTTTTGTGTTCATCTTAACAGGTGTTTGTTGGAGACTAAACAAACACTTTCTATTAGCGTAAGTACAACGGGAAATGATTATAGATGGCTTAGTAAAGTTCTTCTCATCTGTTTGCATTCTACGGAAAAAAAATTGATGTTGTGCGTATTCTTGGTTTAATCTAAAGAACCAATTTTTGAAAAGCCGCAATATTAAGTCACAATTGTTGGCAAAACACAACTTATCTCCATATTTCCTAGGTTAGCGGAAGATATCGTATCATTTTTGGGTTCATAAGGTCGCAATGTTAGTTGATACACTGATTCTTCGAGGATTAATTTCAAGGTAAAATTTTGAAATTAGATCATGGCATGGACTTGAAGACAAGGTGTTTCAGTGGATATGTAGTGAACTCTCATACATAAAGGCATTGAAATTACTAGCATCATCATGTCAAGTTTCAATTATTGCGTGAATAAGAAGACATGTAATGAAGAGCAATATCATTATCATCACGCTGGTTCAGAGTTAGTGCAAACGGGGTCACATACAGATTATCAACTATTGTGCGTTCATTTTAGGGATGAATCAGTTTTGAAAGTGGCTGCAATATTGGTATTACACCCTTAACCTTATTTTGTTTCTACGATATTAGGGTAGATATTTATTATGTGATGATCTCAAAATATTCTATTACATGATAGAATTAGGAGTAACGTATTAATGAAGGAATTTATTATTCCATTTATCAAATAAATTTGATTTGTGGTTATATAGTTGGTTGGCATGCATGAAAAAATGTGAAAGATTATTTTCAAGGTCTGTAAGATGTGAATTAGGCTTACATAAATACTTGAAAAATGTTTTTGAGATCATGAATATAACCGGTGGGCCGGGCCGGACCGGTTACATTTTTTTTGAACCGGACGGGTTGCGGTTACGGGTTCTTACCGGTTAATTGTTAACGGGTTTAGCGGGTTGGGACTTATCCGGGTAAACACGAATCCGTGCGGGTAGGGGTACTGCCGGGCCGGGCCGGGTTTCAGTCTTTTTGAAAATTTTTTTCAAGTTTTTGTACATGTATTGTAATTTATATAAAATATAAAGTAAAATATATAAAGATAACAGTGATTATGGAAAAAATTACACTTATAAATTGCAAGTGCAACATGTATTTCAAATTTTCAATTTTCAAATTTCAAAATTCAACTCTTACAACTTACAAGTTACAACTAAGTACTAAATTCGACAAGTAGTAAATTCAAAGGTTTTGCATTGCCCTTGTAAGTTCTTCATAATCAATATGAACTGATTGTCCTTCTTCTGGAGTGTTAAATTCAGATGGGTTACCATGTGTTAATATATCTCCAAGTTCCTCGTCTTCTGGGCTATCAACATCTTCACGTCCTTGATTTCTTCGTTCCGATCTAATCCAATCTCTGAAACATACTAAAACTTCCAAAGCATTGCTTCCCAATGAGTGACGGGTGTCTCCTAGTTGTTGTCTTGCTTGACTAAATGCACTCTCTGATGCAACAGTTGAAATTGGCACATTCAGCACGTCCCGAGCCATAGCAGAAAGAACAGGAAATTGCTTTTCATTCTCACGCCACCATCCCAACGCTGAAAATTCCTTTGTGCGAATCTCCTTTTGCTTCTGCAAGTAGAATTGAAGTTCATCAATGTTTCTGCTACTGGTTTGAGTTGTAGCAAATGTAGAAAAAATATTATAACTATCAACTATTTCATCATCATTCAAAGTAATGGAACCTGAAGAAGTGGTACACTGCATAGTGGGATTAACATTGACATTAACAGCAACAGAATCAACTATACTTGCATAATTATTATATAATTGTTGTAAATTATCATTTAGTTTGTTCATACAAGCAAAAATATCTGGGGTTTCAGTTGCTCCAACCTCCATGTAAGTATATAAAGCATTGATTAATTGGTGACAATCAGCCATCTTAATAGAAGGATTTAAAACAGCGCCAATTAAGTAAATCTGAGGAATTGGAAAGAAATATTTTTTGAATTTGTCTTGCATTTCTTCAACTGCAACTGTATATTTTTCTTTCTTCTTAAATTCAAAGAGTAGAAAAGCAATTTCAGCTATATGTACTAAAACCATTGTAATAGTAGGGTAGTATGCTCCAGAAAACTCAACAGTAGCTATATAAAATTTATGTAAAAATTGAATAACATCATTAATGACCTCCCAAGTAGCAGGTGTTAACATACGGTTTCTATCAGTACAATGCGCATTAGCAACTTCAGTTATTGGAAATCTATATTTGTAGCAACATTTAAAAAATATGTAAGTATAATTCCACCTAGTAACAATTTCGTCTGGCATGAATCTTGGTTTAAGGTTATACTCGGTACACTTATTCTTAAATTCCCTAATTCTAGATTGTCTGTTATTTCCTTGAATAACTCCAACTGCTCTTCTAACATGAGTAATCTCAGTTGAAAATAAATCAAGGCCACTTTTAACAATTAAATTATAAATATGACATGCACACCTAACATGAAAAATTTCTTCAAGTGGCGGTTGCAAATGCATTTTTAATAATGAAATTGCGGCAGTATTGTTAGAAGCATTATCAAAAGACATACACAATACTTTTTGGTTAAGATTATAAAATTGAACAACTTCGCTAATAGTACTACTTATAAACACAACAGTATGACTCTGATCTTCATCATATTTAAAAGCGATAATATATTTTTGCATGCAAAATAAATCATCCATCCAATGATATGTAATTGTCAAATAATCATTTCCATTAACAGCATGGCCAATATCAGAAGTTAGAGAAACTCTACAAGGAAGGTGTTCAAATAATAACGTATGTATATTTGATATTGACCATGCAATCTAAAAATATCAGCTCTATAAGTACTTCTAGGGATACCTTTAAATAAAGGATTATAAATCCTTTGAATATACATAATAAGATATGATGAAGAAGCAAAAGAAAAAGGTAGACAACCCAAAGCAATCATTTTTGCTAACTCCTCACGATCCTTTATTTTATTATATTTCATAAATCCTTCAGTAGTAGGGTTAAGAGTGGTTTTATTTCCATCACCATCAACGCCCCATTCTATGGGATGATCAATTCTCATATGTCTAGTAAGCGT